>JASEVX010000013.1:34867876-35026612 GCA_031761405.1 Serripes groenlandicus | reverse complement strand
CCTGAAGCAAGGCACATGTAGTTACTGTTAAATCCCCTTGTGTTGAAGTGTCCTTCACTAGTAATTCATAGTCAATGTGCTTGTTTAATGTCAGTAACAACACGGGAATCATTACCTGAAGTAAGGCACATGTAGTTACTTTTAAATCCCTTTGTGTTGAAGTGTCCTTCACTTGTTTTTTTTTTGTTTGTTTGTTTGTTTGTTTGGAGTTTAACGCCGCTTTCAACAGCTTTGGTCATATCACGGCGGTCAGTGCACCTACCCATGTTTTCCTGGCTTTCTCACACCAGTACTTACACAACATTCTTTCGAAGCCACTGACTACTTTCTCACATAGATCAGAGGTGAGAGGCAATGGAAAACATCGCCCGAAAGAATGTCGCCGCAACCGGGTATCGAACCCGTGACCTCCAGATCACGAGTCAGATTCCTTCACTAGTAATTCATAGTCTATGTGCTTGTTTATTGTCAGTAACAACACGGGAATCTTTACCTGAAGTAAGGCACATGTAGTTACTGTTAAATTCTCCCTGTGTTTGAAGTGTCCTTTACTAGTAATTCATAGTCTATGTGCTTGTTTATTGTCAGTAACAACACGGGAATCTTTACCTGAAGTAAGGCACATGTAGTTACTGTTAAATTCTCCCTGTGTTGAAGTGTCCTTTACTAGTAATTCATAGTCTATGTGCTTGTTTATTGTCAGTAACAACACGGGAATCTTTACCTGAAGTAAGGCACATGTAGTTACTGTTAAATCCCCTTGTGTTGAAGTGTCCTTCACTAGTAATTCATAGTCTATGTGCTTGTTTATTGTCAGTAACAACACGGGAATCTTTACCTGAAGTAAGGCACATGTAGTTACTGTTAAATTCTCCCTGTGTTGAAGTGTCCTTTACTAGTAATTCATAGTCTATGTGCTTGTTTATTGTCAGTAACAACACGGGAATCTTTACCTGAAGTAAGGCACATGTAGTTACTGTTAAATTCTCCCTGTGTTGAAGTGTCCTTTACTAGTAATTCATAGTCTATGTGCTTGTTTATTGTCAGTAACAACACGGGAATCTTTACCTGAAGTAAGGCACATGTAGTTACTGTTAAATCCCCTTGTGTTGAAGTGTCCTTCACTAGTAATTCATAGTCAATGTGCTTGTTTAATGTCAGTAACAACACGGGAATCATTACCTGAAGCAAGGCACATGTAGTTACTGTTAAATTCTCCCTGTGTTGAAGTGTCCTTCACTAGTAATTCATAGTCTATGTGCTTGTTTATTGTCAGTAACAACACGGGAATCTTTACCTGAAGTAAGGCACATGTAGTTACTGTTAAATCCCCTTGTGTTGAAGTGTCCTTCACTAGTAATTCATAGTCAATGTGCTTGTTTAATGTCAGTAACAACACGGGAATCATTACCTGAAGCAAGGCACATGTAGTTACTGTTAAATTCTCCCTGTGTTGAAGTGTCCTTCACTAGTAATTCATAGTCTATGTGCTTGTTTATTGTCAGTAACAACACGGGAATCTTTACCTGAAGTAAGGCACATGTAGTTACTGTTAAATCCCCTTGTGTTGAAGTGTCCTTCACTAGTAATTCATAGTCAATGTGCTTGTTTAATGTCAGTAACAACACGGGAATCATTACCTGAAGCAAGGCACATGTAGTTACTGTTAAATTCTCCCTGTGTTGAAGTGTCCTTCACTAGTAATTCATAGTCTATGTGCTTGTTTATTGTCAGTAACAACACGGGAATCTTTACCTGAAGTAAGGCACATGTAGTTACTGTTAAATCCCCTTGTGTTGAAGTGTCCTTCACTAGTAATTCATAGTCAATGTGCTTGTTTAATGTCAGTAACAACACGGGAATCATTACCTGAAGCAAGGCACATGTAGTTACTGTTAAATCCCCTTGTGTTGAAGTGTCCTTTACTAGTAATTCATAGTCTATGTGCTTGTTTATTGTCAGTAACAACACGGGAATCTTTACCTGAAGTAAGGCACATGTAGTTACTGTTAAATTCTCCCTGTGTTGAAGTGTCCTTTACTAGTAATTCATAGTCAATGTGCTTGTTTATTGTCAGTAACAACACGGGAATCTTTACCTAAAGTAAGGCACATGTAGTTACTGTTAAATCCCCTTGTGTTGAAGTGTCCTTCACTAGTAATTCATAGTCAATGTGCTTGTTTATTGTCAGTAACAACACGGGAATCTTTACCTGAAGTAAGGCACATGTAGTTACTGTTAAATCCCCTTGTGTTGAAGTGTCCTTGACTAGTAATTCATAGTATATGTGCTTGTTTAATGTCAGTAACAACACGGGGTTTCCATAAGGTAAATCATTACCTGAAGCAAGGCACATGTAGTTACTGTTAAATTCTCCCTGTGTTGAAGTGTCCTTCACTAGTAATTCATAGTATATGTGCTTGTTTAATGTCAGTAACAACACGGGAATCTTTACCTGAAGTAAGGCACATGTAGTTACTGTTAAATCCCCTTGTGTTGAAGTGTCCTTCACTAGTAATTCATAGTATATGTGCTTGTTTAATGTCAGTAACAACACGGGGTTTCCATAAGGTAAATCATTACCTGAAGCAAGGCACATGTAGTTACTGTTAAATTCTCCCTGTGTTGAAGTGTCCTTCACTAGTAATTCATAGTATATGTGCTTGTTTAATGTCAGTAACAACACGGGAATCATTACCTGAAGTAAGGCACATGTAGTTACTGTTAAATTCTCCCTGTGTTGAAGTGTCCTTCACTAGTAATTCATAGTCAATGTGCTTGTTTAATGTCAGTAACAACACGGGGTTTCCATGAGGTAAATCATTACCTGAAGCAAGGCACATGTAGTTACTGTTAAATTCTCCCTGTGTTGAAGTGTCCTTGACTAGTAATTCATAGTCTATGTGCTTGTTTAATGTCAGTAACAACACGGGAATCATTACCTGAAGTAAGGCACATGTAGTTACTGTTAAATTCTCCCTGTGTTGAAGAGTCCTTCACTCGGTTTGATCACACCCCTCAATATCTCTTGTAGCTAGTAGTTCATAGTTAATTAACTTGTTTGTCTTAACGGTGCTTAACGCCGTTTTCAACAGTATTTCAGTTACAGCACGGCCTTCACTGGAGATTTCTCGATACACAATATATAAGTTTAAACTAAACATAAGTTATTTACACTTGTCCCCCACCCTTTCCATGTTTTCTCAACCGACATTTATGTACAATGTGGATCACATTAAGCCTGCGCATTTGCGCGTTTAAATTTCCGCTAATATTTTATATTTGTTTAGCATTTGCTAATCCATTTAAAGTGATATGACAAGACGAAAACATCAGATATATTGATATTAAGATTAACACAGATCATAAATTGATAACAAAATGTCATTCAAAGCTTTGGTCCACTAGTGTAGATTATGATATGACAGTACAGATGCACGGGCAACCCTGAGCGCCAAGGAATGCAGCCATTATTACGATTTATCCATTTGCCTGCATGTTTTCAAAGATATCATATTTGCTGTATCTGGGAGAAAGATAACGTCGCGTTTAGATATATAAAGGTTAACTAAAATAAACGTTTAATTACAATATTTGATATGGTTGATAAAACAAGGTAGTTACTGTTAAAATCTACCTTGTGTTGAAGAGTCCTTCACAAAGTTCAATCTCACACTCAGTCTCTCTTGTTACTAGTAACTCATAGCCAATGAGCCTGTGTGTCTAAATAGTGTTTTACGCCGTTTTCAACAGTATTTCAATTACAGCACGGCGTTTCCTTAAGATATATCAGTACAAGAAGCAAGGTAGTAACCGTTAAATTTCCCCTGTGTTGAAAAGTCCTTCAATCCGTTCAATCACGCTCTCAGTTAGTCTCTTGTATTACTATTAATGCATGGTCAATGGCCAAGTTTGCTATAACCGTAAACATGAGATTCTTTTAAACATGAGAGAATCTTTTACTACCATTTCGAACTCTGAGTCTCTAACTCATAATTCGGACGCTGTAACCACAACAACATTACATGCAGCATGCGTGCATGAATATCCTTTGCACATTCAACGGCCGCATGCTCAATAAGTGCAATTGTAATTTAACAAAGAAATGTAGCGATTTGAGCTATGGGTAGCCATATCCGACAAAAAGTTACAGCAATCAAATTGAAATCAGCACAAATCCTACGTTGTGCGTATATTGGATCTGACGACACCACATAAAAGGTCGTCACGAATTGACCCTTTACATTTAAATATTATATACAATTGGAATACACGGCAATCGACGTATTTCTATCTCGTATATTTATAACATGGATTATCTTCCCTGTTGAATCTTTTGTGATTTTGTTGGCGACAATCTAAACGACTGACGCAAAGGTCAATCTATGTCGACCTATTAACTCGAAGCCGAAAGGAATACATAAATAACTTCGAGTTATAGTCGTCTTCTAGTGATCCCTCGAGTTATGGTCAATCCATTTATGTATTTCAGCGCTTGGGAATTAATGTATACTAAACGTTTAAGATGAAAATCAATCGAATGATACAATCATATCAAGAAAAAAGATCTGATTGTAAGTCTGATGAGAAAATAGAACTCATGCTACTCTGTTTTCAAATTACACTTCTGTTCAAGGAATTGCTTCAAGTTAAATGATATATTCGAACTATCGCATGTTCGATTATCGCATGTTCGATTATCGCATGTTCGATTATCGCATGTTCGAGTTAAATGATATATTCGAACTATCGCATGTTCGAGTTAAATAATATATTTGAATTATCGCATGTTCGAGTTAAATGATATATTCGAATTATCGCATGTTCGAGTTAAATGATATATTCGAATTATCGCATGTTCGAGTTAAATGATATATTTGAATTATCGCATGTTCGAGTTAAATGATATATTTGAATTATCGCATGTTCGAGTTAAATGATATATTTGAATTATCGCATGTTCGAGTTAAATGATATATTTGAATTATCGCATGTTCGAGTTAAATGATATATTCGAATTATCGCATGTTCGAGTTAAATGATATATTTGAATTATCGCATGTTCGAGTTAAATGATATATTCGAATTATCGCATTTTCGATTTTTCCGGAGTCCATTGACTATGAAATGGCTGAAAGTCGTTTAGTTGTTTCGCTGAAGTCAGTTAACGATGCATTTATCTAAACGCTTGATCAATTTGAATTTGAATATAAGACTAAAATATGCGAGAAATAAAGTTATGATTTTTTGTTAAATTAGAACACCTATTGTGTTTGCCTTTTTATAGATAATAAAACCCATATCAAACTGATAATAAAGTATTTATAAAATATGATATTTATGTACTTTTGATATCAGTAGAAATTTGCGGTTATCTTATTACATTGTTGGTTATGAGAAATGAATTCTGTTTGGGCATATACTGGGTTGATTTATTTTTCAATATTTAAACTGGTTTGTTTTTTAAATCATCTTAACAGTCGCATATATACGCGAACAAATGAACATCCAATGCAACATTCTAAAGGTATGGTTTTAACGTAATTGTTCTCGTTCAGCTTTTGCAGCCAACTTCATTTAATACATGTTACATTATGTAAGATAGATAAATTGCCAAATAAACGAGCAACAACTAAGTTGCTCATAATGTTTTTAACACTGTATTTCAAATTAAATTTCAAATTTTTGATGTGC
This sequence comes from Serripes groenlandicus, assembly GCA_031761405.1. NCBI lineage: Eukaryota > Metazoa > Mollusca > Bivalvia > Cardiida > Cardiidae > Serripes > Serripes groenlandicus. The sequence goes on along the minus strand of JASEVX010000013.1, from coordinate 35,020,918 downwards.
GTGAACTTTCTCCTCAAGCTTTACCTTTACGTTATAACTATAGCGGATGACACTAAGAGATCATACATCGGTTTGATAGTTAATTCGTGTCTTGCAGGGTAAGTGTTGGATGTGGATCGTGTAATTTCTGGGTATCCCGGACTTGTCGTTCGTGAAAATGTTTCCTAGTAACACACAGCCTTTTCACAAAGACATGGGATTTAGGATAGAGGGAACTTGGGTTATTGCCGCCCATCACCATCACGATCCCTGTGGAACACACTCGCACATTTGCTAGCATACTAATACAATATCATCGTGATATAACTGATATACAGTAGAAATAAAAAGCTTAGAACTAATGGCCAATCAAATCGAATCACACCACCTCTTTTTTTCTTGCGATTTGTCCCGCAATTCGTTTACCGACATTTTATAACAGTCTTTTGTTATGTGACGTTAAGCGTTGTCTACTGGTAACATGATCTTCCATGCGTATCGCGTCAGACAAGACAGGGGCGTGAACCCTTTCCCATATACAGGCCTATTTAGACGCATTTGCAGCAGATGACTTTTCGAAACTATGTAGCTCAAGGAATATTGCTCGTAATGAGTAATTTCTCCTTTTGACTTTAATGATTTTAACTTTATAAAACAATTTTCCAATATACATACGTATTTAGACGCATTTGTAGCAGCCGACTTTTTCAAAACGTTGTAGCAAAAGGAAAAATGACTCATGATGAGCAATTTCTCCACTTGCCTTTAACCCTTTCCCACATAAAATAAATCTGCAGCAGGCGACTTTGAAATAATCAAGTCCAAAATATAGAACATTTGTATAAATCATAGTATGATTATTGAATAGACTTGAATTCAATGTGGCAAATGGAGAAATTGCTCATTATGAGCAATTTCTCCTTTTGCCACTATTATTTCAATAGTCGTCTGCTACAGAAGCGTCAGAAAGCGACTATATGTGGGAAAGGGATAATGTATGTTTAATATATATAAAAAGAAACTTCCCTCAACAAAAGAACATGTTTATAACGTACGTTCTTCTCATATGCGATGTACGTTTAATAAACCACAAAACAATAATGAAGGTCCAGTATGAAAACCTCCTTTTCATCTGACATGATTCATTAAGATGTGATGGCTACGGGCCGACAACAATAACGTTCACTCCAGAGTTTGACAGGACACCGTCGAGATGGGAGAACGTCACAAGGGAAAACGACAGGTAACTAATTCAATCACTTCTGTTGTTATTTGTATTTAAATCAGGTTTATAAACTTTATACATCTTTATATTGATAAATATAAACAGTTGAAAAATTCAATTATTTGTGTGTTTGTATTAGTTTTATGTTTCTGTTGTTATTTGTATTTAAATCAGGTTTATAAACTTTATACCTTTTTATATTGATAAATATAAACTGTTGAAAAATTCAATTATTTGTGTGTTTGTATTAGTTTTTTAAATGAGGATTTAAACATAATGAGCAATTTATCCATTTGGCAAGATGATTTCAACTTTATTCAATAACCATACTAGGATCTATAGAGATTGTCTACATATTGGACTTGATAATTTTGAAGTCGTCTGCTTCAGATTTATTGTAAGTAGGAAAAGGTGCAAATTTGAGTCGCGTTTGGCGATTTGTGGTATGAATGCTTCTCCGGCGATGCTGAGTTAACCCTTTCCCACATACGACAAATCTGTAGTAGACGACTTTGAAAATGTCTACTTCCAAACATTGAAAACCTCTATAATTATAGGTATAATTACTGAGCATTGTGGCAAAAGGAGAAAGTGCTCGTTTTGAGCAATTTCTCCTTTTGTCACGATGTTTTCAAAAGTCGTCTGCTGCAGATACGTCAAAATGCGTGGGAAGGGTTAACAGTTACCAGTTACCTTGGCTCGACACTTCCGGGGCTACACTTCAGGCTCGTTTCAGAAAATAGTGTCTATATTCATATCAATTCGGTAATCGGCTTGATGCTGATCAGACACAAATTCAATATTACTCACAGGTCCAAATAAGGAGTAGTATACAGCTCGTTTACCCACAATATATCTCATATCATCCAACCAAACCCTATGATTTCGGTATTCAAAAGATTTGGGTACTCTTTAGAGTACCAACAACATAGGTTTAGAGGGTGAAATAAGGATTTTAAAACGTACACAACTTCCCTTATCTAGAGATATGTTGAAATACTCTAGGGGATTATCTTGTTATCGCGTGGAATTGCGTTGTTGCCTAAATGGACGCTAATTGTCTTAAAAACAACTCGCCTTATATCATCTAATTCGTTATTTCTGTTCATTGTATTGTAACAACCGTTGGGAATGGGACTTTTAAATTTATAAGAACTTGTGACCAGATCACTTTGCCTGTTAATGTTTAAGTTGGTTAAATATTTGTCAAAGTGCTATACGTGTATTTCGGCAATACATTTTAACCGCAGTATTACGTTAGAAACGTTAGAAACGGATGTTGACCTAACAACCGCCATAACAAGTGTGAGCACTTTAAAATAGTTCATCAATCCTTATTGAATAGGCAAATGCCATGTGTGAATAACTTCGTAATTAAGCAGTTACTGCTGAAAACTTTCATCTGGAAACCCAAATATTTATGGTTTTAATTCGGTAGATAATTTTGCATGTTTAACGAAATTCGGTTACTTCTGTGAGATGGCCGGATACACCCGAGTCAAGTATGTGTAATCATGACAAATATTGGCGGAAGGATCCGATTTCAATCCTTGTTTTCGCTTTTCCTCTTTGGTAAATAAATATCCCACCGAAAAAATATCCGAAATGTTGGTTTTATTACAAAATAATATAAGTTATATGTATGCATGCACTCAAACACATTATCGTGTCAAATGGAGTTGATACTTTAGTGCATTTTCTTTTTCCTGATGTGAAGATTGTTATGCTTAAAACCCCCAAACAAACTCAATATTCATTTATATCAAATAGGAACAGTTTCTTTGTTTACGTTGCATGCGGTAAGTGTGTTAAAGAAACAAAATCAACAAAATATTGACCCTTAATAAATATCCCACCGAAAAAATATCCGAAATGTTGGTTTTATTACAAAATAATATAAGTTATATGTATGCATGCACTCAAACACATTATCGTGTCAAATGGAGTTGATACTTTAGTGCATTTTCTTTTTCCTGATTTGAAGATTGTTATGCTTAAAACCCCCAAACAAACTCAATATTCATTTATATCAAATAGGAACAGTTTCTTTGTTAACGTTGCATGCAGTAAGTGTGTTAAAGAAACAAAATCAACAAAATATTGACCCTTATCACATTTCGTTAACCTGACACAGCACTACCCCTTTTTTCTTTGTACTTTCAACATCTTTGAATATATTTAATCTTTGGAGTTTTCATGTGAACCCGACTTTCATAAATATATCGCGATAGTGTGAATGCAACATATCGCGATAGTGTGAATGCAACAGATCGCGATAGTGTGAATGCAATAGATCGCGATAGTGTGAATGCAACATATCGCGATAGTGTGAATGCAACATATCGCGATAGTGTGAATGCAACATATCGCGATAGTGTGAATGCAACATATCGCGATAGTGTTAGTGCAACATATCGCGATAGTGTGAATGCAATAGATCGCGATAGTGTGAATGCAACATATCGCGATAGTGTGAATGCAACATATCGCGATAGTGTGAATGCAACATATCGCGATAGTGTGAATGCCACATATCGCGATAGTGTGAATGCAACATATCGCGATAGTGTGAATGCAATAGATCGCGATAGTGTGAATGCAACATATCGCGATAGTGTGAAAGCAACATATCGCGATAGTGTGAATGCAACATATCGCGATAGTGTGAATGCAACATATCGCGATAGTGTGAATGCAATAGATCGCGATGGTGTGAATGCAACAGATCGCGATAGTGTGAATGCAACATATCGCGATAGTGTGAATGCAATAGATCGCGATAGTGTGAATGCAACAGATCGCGATAGTGTGAATGCAACGGATCGCGATAGTGTGAATGCAACATATCGCGATAGTATGAATGCAATAGATCGCGATAGTGTGAATGCAACAGATTGCGATAGTGTGAATGCAATAGATGGCGATAGTGCGAATGCAATAGATGGCGATAGTGTGAATGCAATATATCGCGATAGTGTGAATGCAACATATCGCGATAGTGTGAATGCAATAGATCGCAATAGTGTGAATGCAACAGATCGCGATAGTGTGAATGCAACATATCGCGATAGTGTGAATGCAACATATCGCGATAGTGTGAATGCAATAGATCGCGATAGTGTGAATGCAATATATCGCGATAGTGTTAATGCAATATATCGTGAAAGTGTGAATGCAATATATCGCGATAGTGTGAATGCAACAGATCGCGATAGTGTGAATGCATTATATCGTGAAAGTGTGAATGCAATAGATCGCGATAGTGTGAGTGCAATAGATCGCGATAGTGTGAATGCAATGGATCGCGATAGCGTGAAGGCAATAGATCACGATAGTGTGAATGCATTGTTATCATGCTTGTACACACTTGGCCAGTCATTGCTTTGTTTTGTTTGAATGGTGTTACACGTCGTTTTCAACAGAAATTCAGCTATATCTAGAGGCGTCCTTTGGTAAGGTACTATTTCTGCTGGTGCATTTATCCTGAGACCAAGGAGTCAGTCGTGATGCTAACCACAGGCATAGGAGGGGAAGTTAATGCTACCATCTTTGAAGTATTAGGTATAACTCGGCCCAAAGATCGAACCCATGACCTCCCGCCTATGAGATGGACGCTCTACAACTACACCACCCACCGATCCGGTCAGTGTGGTCATACATGTATTCTTGCTTGCTAGAATTTCACATGATATTACTTTAAAATTATTACAGGCGCATCAACACAGACGCCATGACGTAACTACTGTGGGTACACAAGGGACGTATACATACGACCCGGGTCTCTATTACATTTACCCCACTAGTAATGGAGCCAGACATGTACCTTTCCATGGCAACATACCGCGTTACCATGACAACCAAATATCGAACAAAACATCGGAAGAGAGAAGCTTTGATGAGGATGAGGGACCCGTGAATGCACCAAGGAGCCGGAGAAGAATAATTGCTGTAACTTTCCTATTCATCCTGATAGGAGTTATCGTTCTTGGCGTAATAGCGGGCGTAGTTATCACCCTTGTTGATAGCGATGCTGGTAAGTGTTTGTGTTTATATATTCAACTATGAAGGCCAGTTGCAAGGATACATGTACACCCTTTAGATCAGGGCTTGAAACGTTTTTAAAAAATGACAAAAGTGATTTTGCCCAAATATGCAATAAAATGCAATGGAAGATAGCAATTAAGGAACCCTCCCATACTGCACCATTTCAATGTTCATCTTAAGCTTTCCGCGGGGGGGGGGGGGGGGGGGGGGGGGGGGGCATGTCACCAGATCCCCGTGCAAATAAGGTGAGCCGTCCAGCGAGAAAACCAACAGTGTGAACTCTGCGTAAAGTATCGACCCGGATCAGCCTAAGCATGCCGCGCAGACTAACCAGGACATACACTTTTCGCCACCTGTGGATTTTCTGTTTTCAGGAATCATTACTCTTTACCTCTATCCCCTTAAGAGGGAATGTGTCGGCCCGGATTAGCCTGCGCAGACTGCGCATGCAGATCTGGGTCGATACATTACGCAGAGACCATAATGTTGGTTTTCTCGTGGGACGGCTCGTGTAAGGTCTTAAACATAATTTCGACCTAACATTTTCTTTATTTTTTTACTTTCGAGTACAAATATGTACATCATGAAGTTGGTATACACAAACATAAATTATGAATATATGACTATAATGTAGTTGCGTGGACAGTTGATATATATTTAAAACCAGTACTACCAGCAGACATTGATGGTTAAATAAGCGTTATTTTTAAGATTAGTTTTTTCAGTCGATATAGAATAATCTTATGTAAATACATGTACATTTCTTAATAGAAAGTAAAACGAGTGAAATAGAATGCAGACTTAACGATTGATACTATGCTTAGTTGACTGAAGAGATAGTTATATGTAAAAGACGAATAACCAAAACGTGTTTCCCTATTTTGTATAATGTTTAAAACAAGTCTGGTGACGATGCATTTATTACGGTCCATGGTGTAACAGAAGATATCGAGGGCTTGGCGTGAAGCGGTTGTAACTAAAAACCTATTTTGAAAACCCTGGTTTAGGGGCAAATTTGACCCCTCTGTAAACAATGCAAATTTAGATGCCATTGCTCAAAACGAGCAATGGCACCTAAGTTTCCATAGTTTACCAAGAGAAATGAGTTAACGCTTATAAAGACTTTATGGCGAGGTGATTAACCTTAGTACAAAAAATACCAATTTTAGTTACAACCGTTTCACGCCAAGCCCTCGATATGTTGCCGTCTCTGTCGCTATTGACTGAGCTACTGGGGCTCGGCTCAGGATTGAAGGTATGGTATACAATAACCATCCTCAATAAATTCTTAGAAACAATTGTTATGCTATAAACCGTCAAAGAGAAGAATGGTTGTAGTCGCAGGCGTGTAACGTGATAATGAGTCACATTAATAATCATGTGCCACTAGTAATTCACGTCCTGAATGTTACTACAATAAACAATCATATTTCATTTCGATGCTGTGTGTGTACATACTACATACATAACAGCTCTGCAATAAACATGTATAATAAAGACGTAATAATGAAAATTATATCAGAGAGAAACTGAGAATAAAAGAAAAAGAAAGTAATATAGTGGGAAAGATAGAAATAAGGTACATAATGGAAGATAGAAGTATGTATTCCCTTTTTTTGTATAAAAATGGACATACAGGTATAAGCCAGATAATATGTTTTTGGTATATAAAAGACAGCTGCATAAGCTTGTTTCGTGAAGTTTCCATAATTAATTGTTTTCGTTTTTTCGAAAATAAAAATTATGTCATTTTATCATTTATTTATTTAATGTTGTTGTTGTTGTTGTTAGTCTTGATCAATATTAAATTGAACAACGTCGATCAGGGTTCCAGTAAAAGTATTGACTCTATTAACGCCGAAATTCGTACAGTAGACTCTCCATTATTCAAAATCGGGCAACTTCACTTTTTTCATATAATAAGAGCTTTGAAACATTTTGATAACTAAAAGGCTAACAATGATAAGCCAGGGAGGGGATACAGCTTGTTATGAGCTGACTCAACTGAATCTGTTCTGTTTGTGAAAAAAAACCTCAATATTAGTTGAGTTTCTCATAAACCTTCATATCTGGTTAAAATATTCGATGATGCTGCAACCAATAACACGTTGAATGCATTAACTAACACCAAACACGACCGAACAATACAGATATTCTAAATTCAAGTTTTCTGACTATGTCATGGCTTTATTGCCAGCCCTTTTATAAATAGCTTTTATGAAATCATAAAAGTTTTTATCATATATATATATATACAGTATATAATATATAACTGAGATAGTGATCAAATTTACCATCGTTTTACTCATTAAACAAATAATTAAACTCCCATAAAAGGTCCAGAGAATGTACGCAAAATGACACGGTTAGTTCCTTTTATATCTACTTTATAAAACGTCAGGAATATATTGAAAGCTCGTAGTTGTAATAAAGGTTTTCGAACGAATAATTTGAGCCGTCCCGCGAGAAAACCAACAATGTGGACTCTGCGTAAAGTATCGACCCGGATCAGCCTAAGCATGCCGCGAAGGCTTACCCGGAAATACACTTTTCGCCTCCTGTGGATGTTTTGTTTCAGGAATCATTAGTTCATACCTCTATCCCCCTGAGACAGAATCTGTCGGCCCGGATCAGTCTGCACGGACTGCGTCTGGGTCGATACATTACGCAGAAGCTATAATGTTGGTTTTCTCGCGAGACAGCTCATTATCATTCATATACAGCGCAATGTTCAAGGCCAGTCGACAGTGCCCCGGTATATAGCTCAGTCGGTAGCGACGCGGGCTGTCAATCCAGGGGTTGTTTGTTCGAACCCCGCTCATCCAACGTTTTTCCGACGTTTGTCAATTTAAGTCACTGTGACAAGCGTAATTCGTCTTCCACCAATAGGATAACAGTGCATGTGGAACAGCAGCCAGTTGCTTGGAAAGAATCTTGTGTGAAATACTGGTGTGAGAAAACCAGGAAACGTATGAGTAGGTAAACTGGCCGCCGTGTCATGACAGACAAAATGTTGAAAACGAGTGCTCAAGTATCTGAAATGTCGGAAGCAAATTCATTCTCCAAATTAACCAATCAGAAGCCTTATTTAAAGCAGGCAGCTTATTACTAAGACCTGAGGACGTTTTCAGAATGTTAAAGTTTCGGACCCAAGTTAAGTTAGTGAATACGCCAATACGCAGAGAGCCTGCACTGGCCGTCGACTTATAAATAATAGATGCATGGACTGGTGTTAAGATGCGCACATTGTATTTACACATTATATCTGTGTTCACACCATGTTAAACTTGAGTGGTGCTTCAGAAAAACTTACCTAGAGCCATTGTGCGACCAGCATCCGCGGGGGTCTTATTTGTGTTTTTTCAATAGTCAACAATTACGCGAGCACCACATCCTCTTTGAAAGGAGACACACCTTAGATGGTATAAATAATACCTCTTTAAAGATTGGTGTCCAATACAAACATTTGGGGGGGGGGGGGGGGGGGGGGGGGATAAAGTGCACACAAGTCAACTGTTATAAAAACACACTCAGTTCATTGAAGCACAGATACACGATAACATCTAATAAACAGCATTATTAGTTTAGCACTAGATAAACATTTACTTGACCGCCTCGATGATGTTGTGGTAGAGCGTCCACCTCGGGTGCGGACTGTCACATGTTTGATCCCTGGCCGGGTCTTACCACATTAAAAATGGTAGTAATGGCTGCCTTCCGGGGCGCTGATGGTTGCAGGGTTAGCATTACGACTGATTGGCTGATATCAGGATAAATAGACCAGTACGTCTGGTAACTTACCCAGGAAACTCCGTGATATAACATAAAACATGTTGAAAGCGGCGTTTAACACCAAACAATAAACATTTACTTATTGTGTAACTTAAGATGAGTTCAGGTATGTCACAGAAAACTATGGAAATAAGGTAATGTTATTTGTCTGTGACTTACCAATTCATCTTTTTTCCATAAACAGCATTTATATTACTTTTAAATACACTAGATACACATACTTATTGTGTATACATTGTATATGCCTCATTGAACTAAGTGTGTTTTTATAAAAGTGATGTACATTTTCATCTCACAACGGTTTGTATATGACACCCAGCAATGAAAATGTACATGAACGGCTCCGTTTTTAAAATCCTGAAATCTTGGAGAAAAGTATAATTCGTGAGTGTGCTCTTGTGTAACATGTTTGTGGTTAATCCCAAAACAATTCAGCTTCTTATTTTTAGAAAAATCAATTTGAGTATTTTTACATGAATTTCTTCCCTCTGGATAGAAATGCCACTTTAAAGGGTTAGATACCTGGCCACCCAAACTATAATTGTTCAATCTGTGCTCATAAAGTGTGCTGAAGTATCTGATTGGTCAGAAGCAAATTCATTTTTCAAATTAACCAATCAGAAGCTTGGGGCATGGAGTTAATACTGAGCCCTGAGAACGTGTTCAGAGTGTTAAAGTTTCGGACCCAAGTTAAGTTAGTGCATACGCCATTGAGCAGAGACCCTGCACTGGCCGTCAACTAATATATATATGGATTAGTGTTAAGATGCGCACATTGTATTTACACATTGTATCTGTGTTTACACCATGTTAAATTTGAGTGGTGGTGCAGATAAACTTACCTAGAGGCATTGTGCGACCAGCATCCGCGGGGGTCTAATCCGCATATATACTGGTCGCCACAAGTCCTGATTCACATTGTGTATTTGTATCAGATATCACGAATTGAAGTTATTGTTGAAACCTTATAAAATACTATGCATTTTTGGGGGGAAGAGAAAACGTAACAACAATAATAATTTAAAAAAGAAAAAACCTGCACAATTTCATTTTATGTCACAATACACCAAATACATTCCTTCTTTGTTTCTATGTAAATCGATCAGTTCCAGCCCTCAATGTTCACACTTTTTACGCGTTTCTCAGGTAGAACACCCTTCATTGAAAAGAGTTACCTCTAAGCTTCACAACAATTCAAAGACAATGAGGGGGGGGGGGGGGGGGAGTGGTGGTCATGCATTATGCAAAAAAGAATTCACCTTGCGAAATAAGTTAACGAAACAGATTGTTCACATGCTTTACTTTCACTTTTAAACAAAGTCAAAATACCAAAATTGATAAAATCAATCATTTCCAGTGAATTTAAAATCAATGGTATACATTTAATGCATTCTTGTGAATGTATACACCCATTTCTACGCCAACACATTTTTTTAGGGACTATTTGGTTCTAGATCACAATGATCGCGGATGTATTTTTATTAATCATACCATTTTTGTTACATCATTTGAAATTTAGAAAATAAACACTGTTATCATGTCTATGTACTAACACAGGAAACCGCCGGTTCGATACCAAATCGCGCGGTGATGATGGACTGCCCCTGTGCAAGGCACATTTCCTAGCCTAGTACTGGTAGTTGATGAATAAGTGAATTGTCGCCATGATATAACCGATGTTTAAAACGGCATAGAACGGTGTACTAACACTTTACACATATCAAAAGTATTGTAAAGTATTAGGGAGGATGGCCACAACCCCCACATACCAGTACTATAATCTATATATGTAATGTTTTTAAAACTGTTACACAAATGAACAGGAAGATACTTAAAATATTAAGTATAATTACCAGGGATGAAACAGGAGGCAATTTGTTAACGGGCACGCCTAATTGTATTAGTATGAACAAACACATATTGTGCGGTATTCCCGTAAGTTAGCACACCTGTAAATAAATATCTGTTATTGAATCTAAATAGAAACTGTTTTCACTAGTTTCTTGAAACATTATTTGATTGCACTTTATTCATATATTTGCTTACATTTACATTATGTAAATAACATTTATATAAGCTCTATTTTACAATATACATACCTATAATACTATAGAGCCTGAGTTAACTGTACTGGTGTGCAGGCTTATCTTGATCTACACTCTTCGCAAATGCTTGTCGGTTGATAATAAATAAAGATTTTACTATTGTTTTTTCAATAGGCAACGATTTCGCGAGCACCACATCGGAACACAGTAATACAGAAATAAGTACGAAACAAACAACGCTCCTAGACCAAACAACACAGTCGAAACGACAAACTGTAACTTATACGTCCACTCATCTTACGCATCCGTTTTCTACCCCTACGAAAGGAGCTACGCCTCCTTCAGTAAGTACATCAGTTGGCTCATCTAACACTGCGGCATCTACGACAGTTCCTACAACTTCTAACACGGACTTAACGCCTTCAGTAAGTACATCAGTTGGCTCATCTAGCACTGCGGCATCTACGACATTTACTACAACTTCTACCACGGACTTAACGCCTTCAGTAAGTACATCAGTTGACTCATCTAGCACTGCGGCATCTACGACAGTTACTACAACTTCTAACACGGACTTAACGACAACCGAACAACCGATGTTCACTATTACTACCGATATCATCACCAATTCACCGAATACAGTGACTACAACATTGTCAACGGAAACAACAACGCGAGAGTCATGCTCAAACCCAGGTACTGTACTATGCTTTTAATCTGCTCTGCCTAATATTGGCGATTTTCAATATATTTTGAAATGGTGATGTATTTACCCTTTCCCACATACAAGACATCTGCAGCAGACGACTTTGAAAACATGTAGGCAAAATTATGGAAGATCTCAAAAGGGAATGTTTAATTATTGAATAGAATTGAAAACATTCTGGCCAAAGAAGAAATTCCTAAACATGAACAATTTCGTCTTTTCCACAAATGTGTCAAACATCGTCTGCTGCAGAGGCGTCAGAAAGGGTCTGTATGTGGAAAAAGGATAAACTTCGCAAACATTCCAGTTATATCCTAAATAGTCGAATATTCTGGTTTATACAATGATTCATTATGCTAGCGATTTTATTTTGACTAAATTGACCCCACCCCACCAATGGACCACCAGTATAGGTAATATTGGACTCACGATAACTCGCAGTCGAAAGGTGTCCGTATAGTACTTCGAGTTATAGATATGTTCGAGTGACCCCTCGATTCCGGCTAAAGTCGTTTATGTCTTTTCAGAGTTGTTATTGATTTGAGCCCTTCCACGAGAAAAACCACATTGTTGACTCTGCGTAAAGTATCGACCCGGATCAGCCTAAGTAAAACGCGTAGGGTAACCCGGACAGACAGTGTTCGCCTCCATCATTACCTTATACCTTTATCCCCCTGTGACGGAATGTGTCGGCCCGGATCAGCCTGCCCGGACTGTGCAGGCTGATCAGGGTCGATATATAACGCAGAGTCCATAATGTTGGTTTTCTCGTGTACTGTTTATTATGAAAAGCAAGCCAGTTATACAAAAAAATTCCAGAAAACAGTACGTCAACAGTTTGTATGGCTTGTTTGAGTAATCAGGACTGCTGCTAAGCTTATATTAAAAGTATTGGTTCGAGTTAAACGATATATTCGACGTATCACATGTTCGAGTTATTTATTGTTTTATACGCGATTGGTAAACCATTTAGATCAAAATATGTAACGTATTGAAACCTATAACTAAAGCCAATGGATGTATACTGCGTTAGGGAAGATGTATATTGTTTTTAATGCTGAGCCCCGGTAGCTCAGTCGGTAGCGACGCTTGCTGTCAATCGAAAGTATGTGAGTTCGAACACCCATGCTTGGTCAACATTATTTCCGACGTTTGACAAAATTCATTGTGACAAGCGTCATTCCTCTTCCACCATTGGGCTTATAGACTATGTTGAAAACCAACCAGTTGCTTGGACAGTTTGTTGTGTAGATTGCTGGTGTGGGAAAGCCAGGAAACACACAAGTAATGTCAAATGGCCACCGTGATATGACAACAGAGAAATGTTGAAAACGGCGCGAAACCCCAACTAAGCCGAACCATAGCTTCAATCGAAAATGGTATGTAAAGAATAACGTAGACCTATTTTTTTGCTTGAGAATTTATACAAAAAGAACAACTTGTAAACCAAGATTAGACTTAACATAAACGACGACTGATCTTTTTTCTAAGATGATAGAAAGAATGTTTATAGTTGCGAAGTGTAATATACACGTTAATATCTGTTGTAGTTATAGGACGATTCTATGCATGGATACCGCTGGATGATAATGCTGATATCGAACAAATATTTTCACAGGTAAGTTTCTAAAGACATGAGCCGTTCCACGAGAAAACTAACATTGTGGACTCTGCGTAGAAATCGAGCCTGATCAGCCTTAGCATGACGCGCAGGCTAACCTGGACAGACACTTTACGCCTCCTGTGAACTTTCTGTTTCAGAAAACATTATTCTATACCCTTGAGAATGAATGTGTCGGCACGTATTAGCCTGCGCGGACTGCGCAGGCTAATCTGTGTCGATACATTACGCAAAGTGCATAATGTTTGTTTTCTCGTGGAACGGGTCCTATATATTATTTTCATTCCATTGTTATTGACATGTTTTCTCTTTCTTGTGTAGTTAGTATGTGAATGCTGAAGATCTAGATCAGTGTGTGCGAATGCATATGCTGATCAGGATCTACACTGCTAAACAAGCAAAGTTGTATCTGTTGTATTAGCTCAATTAGTAATGATTGGTTATGCCGTATTTGTAAGGCCGATCCCCGATAGCTGCGAGTATTAATGTCTATATAACATGTACAGTGTGTGTATACCACGTGACTTTGACGTCACAAATGCTACGGCGGACAGCAATATTTTACTTTGGTTTAGGAATAAAAACAAAGGTCACTTTTTTATTTCTTCATCATTTTTAATAAAACATGGCGCAGTCTACGCCGCTTACAGAACCCTATCTCCGGTTGTCAACGGAGTTTGATTAGTGGTTTGGTTTTTTCAAACACTTCGACGAACCTTTTCTCATGATGTATTAGAATCGCCGACAGCCGGAGCATTATCAAAACTAGATTTTTAGAATAGGTTCGACGATGTGTTTGAACAAACTAGACCACCAACCAAACTCCTACGGTGGCACAGAGGTGACATGTGTATATTTTTTAATTAAGTCGTGCGCACGACATAGTATCTCGTGCGCACAAAATAAATAAAAACATACACATGTCACCTCTGTGCCACCGTAGGAGTATGTCGTGCGCACGAGATAATTAAGTCGTGCGCACGAGTTACTAAGTCGTGCGCACGAGTTACTAAGTCGTGAGCACGAGATAATTAAGTCGTGCGCACGAGTTACTAAGTCGTGCGCACGATATACTAAGTCGTGCGCACGAGATAATTAGGTCGTGCGCACGAGATACTAAGTCGTGCGCACGAGATACTAAGTCGTGCGCACGAGATAATTAGGTCGTGCGCACGAGTTACTATGACGTGCGCACGAGTTACTAAGTCGTGCGCACGAGATAAATAAAAACATACACATGTCACCTCTGTGCCACCGTAAACTCCTGTAAAAAACAGGAGATAGGACATTGTGAGCGGCGTGCACTGCGCTATGTTTCATTAAAAAGGGTGAAGAAATAAAAAAAGTTACCATTGTTTTTACTTCTTATCAAGAGCAATTATAGCTGTCTGACGATGCAAATATGACGTCAAAAGTCACGTGGTATACACACACTGATGTAACATTACAAATATTGTTGAAAAGGACAAAATTGTCAATTTGATCATTTACTCTTTACAATATTTCGATAATGTGTCGTCTGTCCTAAGATAAACCCTACAAGTTTCCCACATACAACAAATCTGCTGGGGACGTCCATGTGGCACTATTTATGAAGATTTGCAGGAATTGCGTCCCTTTCCCAGGCCTTCGATTAAGTCAAAAATCGATAATTGAGTTGTGGCCCTTCGGTTACGCTCCTATATTTGTATTTATCGATTATTTGTAAACAGATTTAATGACGAATTCGATTTCATACTAAGCCCGCAGGTGATCTTAACATTACTCTGCTCGATATCTGTAATAGGAAAAGTTCTCACACTGACATTTTAACATTTTTTGCATTACCAGTACATACACAAGTGAGCAAAAGATGTCAAAGCAGTCTTTGTTTGTCTGTGTTTGTTTTGATAATGTGTATATTAATTAGTAAACGACAAGGTGTGACAAGGTGTTAAAATTGTCGGACAAGACTCTGGCTAATCAGTCTTTAACACTTGGTAATTGGTAACGGCGGTTTTTATATACTGTCATAATAACATATTACTTAAATCTCTTTGTTGTAAAAACAATTGTCATTATCAAGGCACATGAAAATGGACACTTCAAATTCACAGGTGACAAGTTGTTTAATTAGTCATTGCTTTAATTTATTTTTTTCCATGCACTGTTAAATTGTTCTTTTCCTAATACGTTTTGTAATCATATTAGGTCTTTGAATATATAAAAGCTGGAACAAGTTCATTTTCGCATTCGCACCCCACCCGCCTATCTACATACACGACATTAGTAAGCGATCAAAATAGATCTAGTCATTACCAGATACAGTCGAGCCTCGTTAAATCGGACGCCGTTAATCCGGAAAATTCGCGATCCGGACATAAAATTCATTTTTACATTTTTAGGCGTTTTCTGCATTTTTAAATGAAAATGGAAGTATCAAGACATAAACATATTTGTTTGAAATTTGTATGACTAAAAAGAATTAAAAATAGACTCTCCGATTATAACTTATAAAATTTCCTTAGAAAATAGGAAATACGGTAAAAATGGACTTAAAAATAAAGAATTCGCGATTTTCCAATAATTTACATGGAATAAAGAAGGAATGCATGTTGTCTATTAAAATCAAAAATGGAAGTATCAGGCAGTTAATCTATTTTTTATATCTTTACATTAAATGAAAGCAGACATATTGACCTCATAGAAAAAAACTTATAATATATTGTCATCAACAAAATTAATGACTTTATATCAATTTTAAAGATCTGTCCCTATATAAATCCATATAGCCTAAATACCAGGTCAGAAAAGGTTAGTGTAAATTGTATCGATTTCAAGGGGAGTAACTCTCTCGATTAAGCCAGTCACTTTACCAAAATAGTGTAGTATGTTTGAAAACGTCTTAGTAAAATGGCGGAAAAATCTATACTAGTGAAAGTGTAATTAGTGAATAGAGTTAAAAATATTGTTCAAAAGTCGTCTGCTGTATTTGCTTCAAAATACGTCCGTAATTCGGATATTATCATAGAAATACTACCGGAGTAAATGCAATTGTTGCTTCATTAAATGTTTTATTGATAGATTGAAGAGGCGATGTTACCTAGTGACTCCATTTGTACGTTGACCAACTTCGGGTTGTAAGTGTATTGTTTTGTTACAAATTTCAATTAATTACTTTCTTCATAATAATGCATAATTGAGCCGTCCCGCGAGAAAACCAACAGTGTGGTCTCTGAAGAAAGTATCGACACTGTTCGCCTCCTATAAATTTTCTGTTTCAGGAATCTTTACTCTATACCGCTATCCACCTGAGGCGGAATGTGTCGGCCCGGATTAATAAGCTGCGCGGACTGATCTGGATCGATACCATTGTGTTGGTTTTCTCGCGGGACGGCTCATATTGTTTTTATGACTACACCACAACGTTTGTTACAAGGCGTTTATATTTGATCGACAGTTTTAAACCTTTCCTAGATAAAAAAATAATCTGTAGCAGACGACTCTAAAAAAATCAAAATATAATCACTAAACAGAGTTAAAACTATCGTGGCAATATCTCCTTTTGTCACATTGTTTTCAAAAGTCATCTGTTGAAGATGCGTCATAATGCGTCTGCATGTGGGAAAGGGTTAAGTAATCGAAATATGATTTTTAAATATGATTGATTGGGGCTTAATGCCGTTTTCAACAATTTTCCGTCATATCACGGCGGCCAGTTCACCTACTCATGTGTTTCCTAGCTTCCCACACCAGAAGGCCTACACAACACAACATTGTTTGCAGGCACTATTGATTTAACTGGACTCAAATACTCCTGAAAATAGTTTAAACATGTTATCAATTCATTGCGGTCAATACTTTTACTTTTAACATAAAAAAGGGAAAACAATTTATAAACAGTCTACAGATTTTTTTTTTAGCTTAATCGAACGGAAAAGTCTTTGCTTTCGGCACGTTTAACAGCACATGATAACATTTCTCAAAACAGTATTAAATAAACAGCGTAGGCCCACTGTTTCTGTGCGTCGAACCGAGATGTGTAGATACACAGAATTAACAGCCCTGCGCCACTGATTGCCTTTCTTTTTTAACAGGATACAAAACATGGATGCTAGGCGACGAAAAAGGTAACAACTTTATGAATAGTTTATATACACGATAAGGAAAATCTCAATTTAAAAGTCATTGTGACAAGCGTCATTCGTCTTCCACCAATGGGCTAACAGGCTATGTGGAAAACCAGCCAGTTGCTTGGAAGGATTGTTGTGTGGATTACTGGTGTGAGAAACCCAGGAAAGATATGAACAGGTGAACTGGCCGCCGTGATATGACTGAAAAAATGTTGAAAACGGCGTTAAACCCAAATCAATCAATCAATCAATCACATTTAAATCAGACCAAATTACTTCGCTGCGCAGAAAGGTCATCCCTAATTGACTCAATACGTTTAAATATTCATGAACAAGTACTATTGTTCCTGTCCAATGATATCGCACGATACAACGAACGAATGGTTCTGCTTAAAAAATATTTAAATGGGTTTTCTTCCCGTTTACACCTAAGACTTTGTAGGTGACAATTTGATTGGCTGACGGAAAGGTCAACCAAAGACGGCCCGTAATAGTTAGAGCAGTTGCTACTCCAACTGAAGTTTAAGTCTAGTGTTAATGAGATTGGGGGAAATCTGGACGTTTTGTGTCCGAACATCATTGCTGATGATCATTATCCTTTGTGCATATATATAAGTATATGTTAAGGCTATACAATCCTTCTTTTCTCTTGAAAGCAACTATCAGGATGTAAGTCAAATTGTACCATCTTTGCCAAAACTGGCCTGTGTTTTTGTGATTATAAACATAGTTACTTTGTACATAAACTTACATAATGTGTATATATTTGAATAACCTTGTTGTTGTTTTCTTTTTTACTTATCGTTTTAATAGTTATAATGACTTCTCAAAGCTTTGTTTTCTGAGCTCAAAGCTTTAATTTGGAAAGTTGCCAGTATTCCTATTGTGCGTGTTTCATGTTTCTAGTGCATAGCCAATATCTATTTAAATAGAACACTCTATGATTTTTATGTACTGGACAATCGAAAACAATATGTATATATTTGATTCTCAAGTGTAATTACATGTATATACATGTAGTATCTTAAATGAACCTTTCACAGTCTATCTTGAATGTACAGTTAAACCTGTGTTTAAACTTTAAATACCAATCTGATATTTGTTCACAGGTGGTGGTCTTTAACTACAGGGTAATTTATGCAGAACATGAGTAAATGGGAAATTAAAAGTGTGATTACCATAAACAGGGAATTGCTAAACAAAAGTTGTATGTTAAAATTGTTTTTGTTCTTTGTGACCTCTCTATTGTATAATTGATAAAAGTTGTTGGAATTACTAAGAGCAAATACAATTCTGTTCTGTTCTGTATACCTGTGTGAACGTGAAAGCACCAGTTTTGGCCTAGCCTGATTGAGTTAAAAATGACGATAAGAATCATTGCGGGGTGAAATCTGTCTTGCATATTCTATGACCCCAAATTCTCTTCAGAATAGTTTAAAAATTAGAGGTAACTCCGTTTAATGATATATGGTGTTCTAATTGTAACATGTTTAGAAAGTGTGACAATTGGGGGTTGAAACTGGTTGGTTTACATGGAAACAAATAAAGAATTTAATTGGTGTAATCTGACCTATACTTGTGCCTTTTCCAGAGCTACTGAAGTTGGAAGCCTTGTGATAGGAATTGAGGTAACACAAGGCGAGTTTACAAAGTCTGACGTAATGCAATTATTGACAACGGCTGCATTGACTGGAGTGGAAATAGAAACGGTCAGAATAGACGGTAAGCTTTTAAATTAATGGCAATGTAGTCGCGATAATTCGAAGTCGAAAGGGATTCATAAATAACTTCGAGTTATCGACGTATTCCGGTCATCTATTAGTCTATGTTACCGAGGTGATGCATCTGTGTGTATTGTAGACGTATCGAGGTAATGTATCTGTTGGTATTGTTGACGTATCGAGGTAATGTATTTGTTGATATTGTTGACGTATCGAGGTAATGTATCTGTTGATATTGTTGACGTATCGCGGTAATGTATTTGTTGATATTGTTGTCGTATCGAGGTAATGTATCTGTTGATATTGTTGACGTATCGCGGTAATGTATTTGTTGATATTGTTGACGTATCGCGGTAATGTATCTGTTGATATTGTTGACGTATCGAGGTAATGTATCTGTTGATATTGTTGACGTATCGAGGTAATGTATCTGTTGATGTTGTTGACGTATCGAGGTAATGTATCTGTTGATATTGTTGACGTATCGAGGTAATGTATCTGTTGGTATTGTTGACGTATCGAGGTAATGTATCTGTTGATATTGTTGACGTATCGAGGTAATGTATTTGTTGATATTGTTGACGTATCGAGGTAATGTATCTGTTGATATTGTTGACGTATCGAGGTAATGTATTTGTTGATATTGTTGACGTATCGAGGTAATGTATCTGTTGGTATTGTTGACGTATCGAGGTAATGTGTCTGTTGATATTGTTGACGTATCGAGGTAATGTATTTGTTGATATTGTTGACGTATCGAGGTAATGTGTCTGTTGATATTGTTGACGTATCGAGGTAATGTATTTGTTGATATTGTTGACGTATCGAGGTAATGTGTCTGTTGATATTGTTGACGTATCGAGGTAATGTATTTGTTGATATTGTTGACGTATCGAGGTAATGTATCTGTTGATATTGTTGACGTATCGAGGTAATGTATCTGTTGATATTGTTGTAGTATCGAGGTAATGTATCTGTTGATATTGTTGACGTATCGAGGTAATGTATTTGTTGGTATTGTTGACGTATCTAGGTAATGTATCTGTTGATATTGTTGACGTATCGAGGTAATGTATTTGTTGATATTGTTGACGTATCGAGGTAATGTATCTGTTGATATTGTTGACGTATCGAGGTAATGTATCTGTTGATATTGTTGACGTATCGAGGTAATGTATTTGTTGATATTGTTGACGTATCGCGGAAATGTATTTTTGATATTGTGGACGCTTTGAGGTATCTGTTGATATTGTTGACGTATCCAGGAAATGTTTCTGTTGATATTGTTGACGTATCGAGGTAAGTACTTGTTGATATTACAGATGTATCGTATGAATGTTTGTATTGATAAATCATATACTGTATATCGAATGAATGTATTTGTTGTCATTTCAGATGTATCGAATGAATGTATTTGTTGTCATTTAAGATGTATTGAGTGAATATATAAGTTGATATAACTAATATATCAAGTTAATGTTTTTATTGCAGACGTATCGAGGTTATGTATCTGTTGATATTTCAGATGTATCGAGTCAATGTATATGTTTTTATTGCAGACGTATTGGGTTAAACGATGTGTTGATATTTCAGATGTATCGAGTCAATGCATCTGTTGATATTGCATAGATATCGAGTCAATGAATATAATCAGATATAATGAATGAATGTATTTGTTGTCATTTAAGATGTATTGAGTGAATATATAAGTTGATATTACTAATATATCAAGTTAATGTTTTTATTGCAGACGTATCGAGGTTATGTATATGTTGATATGTCAGATGTATCGAGTCAATGTATATGTTTTTATTGCAGACGTATTGGGTTAAACGATGTGTTGATATTTCAGATGTATCGAGTCAATGTATCTGTTGATATTGCATAGATATCGAGTCAATGAATATAATCAGATATAATGAATGAATGTATTTGTTGTCATTTCTGATGTATCCAGTAAATGTGGCCGTTAAAATTCCAGATGTATCGAGTGAATGTACATTATATAGGTTTAAATTTGAAATGTGGCAAATAAATGTATATTTCAACATTTCAGATGTACCGAGTGAATGTGTATTCTAAATATTGATATTTCAAAAGTACCGAGTGAATATATGTGTGGATAAAGCAAACGTATCGAGTGAATGGTTATTCTATATATAGTGACCTTTAAGATGCATCGAACAAATGTATACTTTGGCATTTCAGATACATCGAGAGATTGTGTATTCTACACATTGACATTTCAAATGTACCGAGTGAATGTATTTGTGGATATTGTAGACGTATAGAGTGAATGGTGATTCTATCTATTGACATTTTACAGGCATCGAGTAAATATATATTTTGACAACATTTCAGATGTGTCGTGTAAATGTATATGTTGACATTTCAGATGTATCGTATGAATGTGTAAGCCGACATTTCATATAGTCATGCTCATAATACAGGTATCTGTTGACTTTTCAGATCCATCGTATAAATGTATATGCCATACAATAATGTTTATAATAAAAGTATATGTTGACTTTTCAGATATATCGTATAAATGTATATGCCATACAATAATGTTTATAATAAAAGTATATGTTGACTTTTCAGATGTATCGTATACATGTATATGCCATACAGTAATGTTTATAATACAAGTATCTGTTGACTTTTCAGATGTATCGAATGTAAGTTCATGCAACTATTGGAGTTCCATATGTATCCAGTCTTTATTCATGAATCTATTGACGTTTCAGGTGTATATAATGCATGCATCTATTGACGTTTCAGATGTATATACTGCATGCTTCTATTGACGTTTCAGATGTATATACTGCATGCAACTATTGGAGTTATATATGTACCCAGTCTTTATTCATGAATCTATTGACGTTTCAGGTGAATATAATGCATGTATCTATTGCCGTACCAGGTGTATATAATGCATGTATCTATTGCCGTACCAGGTGTATATAATGCATGCATCTATTGACGTTTCAGATGTATATACTGCATACATCTATCGACATTTCAGATGTATCAGAAGACTGTATCTTGCTCGGAACTACTGGATCGATATCAGAGAGAATGTGTCGAGATCTAGGGTTCGTGTACAGTGAACTGCATGACTATGAATACATTGATAGAATCGTTTGGAAAGGACTCCCGGACTTCCAAGAGCAATACGGCAACGTCAGTTGTGACCCGGCTTCAAGAGACGTCGCTTTTTGCTCTGTATTCTATCCTGATTGTAAAGCCGGGAAACAGCTTTGTCCTGGAACTTGTGACGGTTTGAAAATATATAATTCAAAATAGAATTTAAAACGTTAATTTTTAACATTGATTCTTTACGCTTGGATAGCGATATACCTTTACATTGGTTCCGATCTCATTAAAATCAGTCCGAAATACTTGATTGTTCAGCGAAGTTTAGGTATGGTTTCGATGAGATTGCATTCGTTCGTAATTATTTAAAGATGCAATTCTGAAAATGCGGTTATTGGCTACGTTGAGGGACAACCAACCATGAGGGCCTTTGTTTTATTGAATTCACGTTATTCCTTCCAAGTGTAACATATTAGTATTGCATGTCTCGAACGCTTCTTTGATTAAATTGCAGTTATTGTAAATCCTTTTAAGACAGAGTGGGTGCAAGTGATGGTCTTGCTTTGAATTGGTTAATTATATCCTATACTAGTTTATCCTGCTGCACCATGGAGGAGCCTGTGTAAGGAAAACATATTGAGTTTTGACAAGACCATATTTTTACAAAATAACGAGTTTTTCAAAATAAGCAATTAAATCCATATTTTGGAAAAGGATATAAAAAACATGAAAAACACCATAGTTCTCGAGCTTTGGCTTCGATTTATTTAATTACCGACAAGCTGGTGAGTCTGATATTATACTTGCAAAAGAATCAGCGTTGTGCTATTTTCGTTGATTAACTCTTTCCCATTTGCAAACGTATGTTGATGCATTTGTAGCAATTACGTTTAACAAATTGTGACAAAATTTGAAATTGCACGCCATGAGCAATTTATTCTTTTTGCCACAATGTTTCAGCAATCATTTAAATAATAATGCTTTAATTTATAGGGGTTTCAGTTCCTTTTTGCCAATATATTTTCAAATTCGTCTGCTACAGATGTGTTTTATTAGGCAAACAGTATTTGAATGTCAAAATTGTGGCTTATTTCTTTAAATTTGTTTACAGATGTCAAGAGGAACTGCCCATCTGTATTCCAGTCGCTTAGTTTACCAGAACAATACTGCGATAGACCTACGGGATCGGACGAATGCTATGGAAATATTAAGAATAGTAAGTCCGTTGTTTTTCTTACATAATAAATGATCATTCCTATATGAGCCAGTGCATGAGACCATGCACTAGTTGACATATCTGTACAGTTTAGGTGCAGATCACCCTTTCCATCTGCCCAACATTATCAGAATCTACTCCAAGTTAATACAATCTTCTAACAAGCTTGAGAAAGTAATAGGTATAGTTCACACAAAAGACTTGTTCCTTTTCCCATGGACCAAGAAACCTTTTTGAATTATAAGGAAATCGAGTTTCGAATAAACAAACAAACCTCTATGTTTAGCCTTTGTCTATTTTAAAAATATATACTATATTTTAAACAGAAAGTATCATTTTATGTCGCTTCTGTATTTGCCTTAAAAATGGTATTATACAACTAAGTTCAGTGTAAAATTGTATCTTGTATCGGTATATTCCTCCTCTCTTAGGAGCACTCCCGCATAGGACGTCGGGAACCAGACTGCCCTCCCTATGGATACATAACAATAATATACTTGGTTTCTTTAAATACATCTGTAGCTCTACATCTACACCACGATCCATTAACTCTCTGCTTGTTTCAGTGTCGGATTATTTACCTTAATTAATTATAGAATACTATTCAATTGTCCTTGAAGCTCAATATCTCAGCTCTCTTCATATGCAGGAAATAACGTAATGTTCTAGGAATTTGTTCTATGTCTATATGATTGTTTTTCCGAGTCCTGTGATTAAAACTAAGTCAGGACTGTGATGAAGAACATAATAGAAACTGGAAAGCAATCCCTTGTTTATTATATTTTGGAATACTCCTTTCTTTATATTGTTAGTATAACACTTTAAGTATACACATGTTTTATCTTGTATGGGTTCTTAGCTCTGACTGTTCAAGGTACTCCTTCTCTTTGTCACGAAGCTGGCATACAACTGTGGTTTTGTTTTTACTGACTTTTGCTCTTGTTCCTTGTAGCATATATACATGTATCTGTTCCTGTCAGGAGTCTTGCTTTAATTTCTGATGTGTTCACTTCAAAAGAGTCGTTACATTTTCCATTCATAATAATTGAAGCTCCTCGTAATCCATGGCAGCTGATTTTACATATATATGGTACTTAAACGAAACACTCAAACTTATTTGAAATTGTGTACCCGTAAACGGGTTAACTTCAACAGAGCGCTTCGATCCAAGTTACAGGAAGCAAAGTGCAACTAAACAGTTATTGACGCCGCGTGGAAGCGCGGCGTCAGTATGGGATAGGTTATAATTTTGTACCATGGGGTGACGTAATCGAAAAGGGAGCAACCAACACATATTATTGTAAAGAAAAACTCTGTAATATGTTTGAAAAAACAGCCTTTATTATTGAATAAATTGTATTAACTGATTTAAGAAACAACAAGATACAAAATATGTACATCTTTTACCGTTGTTACAAAACTTTAGACAAATTTAAATTATTTTTAATAACTGTTCCCCAACTAACTAGGCTAAGCTTTTTTATGACTTGGTTTACGGAGTTCACTAGGCTACGCTTTTTAAATTGTTTGACGAGCTCAGAAAAAAGATTCGGGTGATGTTTTTTCCTATTTATTTTTGTTGTATAACTAAACTTAAAACGTTTCTCCCCATACAGTTGTTCATTCAGACCATTGTATTCTTGCTATATGTTGATTATACATGATAACTTTTTCTTTTAATTTCATAAATGCTTAATTTTGATATTAAATATCTTTAAACTTGTTAGAACTATTTGTATTTTTTATTTATATACTCTCGTTTTTTGTTATCATACTTCTGCTCAACTGGAATGAGAATAGACTTCCCTCTGTCCGTCCAAAGCTTGTGTCACACTTAACTTATAACTAGAGGCATTTTAAAACACTTAAGTTAATATCTGTTAATATTTCAGTATATATGTTTTTTGGTTATCTAATTGATCTAGTTAGAACAGATTTAAAATTAAGAAACTTCAGCTTGTATGACACTTTATTGTTGCAGTCAATGTTAAGCAAACGGTAAACCAAATGGTTTGAAGGCTTAACTTGTCATTTCAAGACTAAACTTTACATGCTGAATATCACATAGATCGTAGCATATAAAGTGTATATAATCCCTACGTCAAAATGGACCCTTTTTGCTCTTGATAACATTTTATTATAGACTATGGTATCCAGGTGAGCAATACAGGAACATCTTGGCCTTCTTGTTCATAATAGTTACATCTTGTCTGTTTGCACAGGTTATTTAAATGTATTGAACTGCATCTGCTTCCCTTTAAGTCATGCTTTAAAATCATGCGCGGCGTCTTTGATGCTTAGCATCAAAATTCGTCTTTTATAATTTAGTATTTCTTGTTCATTTGTCCAAGCGGAAGACATGGTCGTGCCAAACAAGATATATCTTCAAATATGATACCCTAATTTCTTTGATACCTATTACTATTTTTCAGTACCTTGTGATCCCCAAACGCAGTTTAAATGTCCGGATACTGAACTGTGTATATTTTTGGCGTCATTGTGTGACGGCAATGTGGATTGTTTGACGTCAGAGATAGACGAAGATAAAACAGTTTGTGATAGTTTGTCCAGTACAACTACGTCAAACATTACCATAGCAACACCAATTACGCCAATACCTAACGGTTTGTAAACCACATGTATAGATTATGAAATACTTCGGCCTTTCCTTCTTATATGGCTTTTTCTAATACTTTAATGTATAATACGGAATTTAATATGGAATTTATTAATTCGGAATTTTTTAATATGGAATTTACTAATTCGGAATTTTTTAATATGAAATTTTCTAATATGAAATTTAAAAATACGGATTATTCTAAAATGGAATTTACTAATTATTTGATATGGCATTTTCTTATGCGTAATTTTTCGAATACGGAATTTTCTAAAACAGTTTTCTTATACGCCGTAACTGAATACTAATAGAACGTACGGAATTCTAATAAAAAATATTTTAATATGACATTCTCCAATATGGAATATTTTGATAATGAATTTTCGAAAACGGGAATTTTCTAATACGGAATGTTCTTAAATGGAATTTTCTAACACGACATTTTCTAAAACGGAAGTTTTCTACATTATTAAAAAAAATCATATTACATGTACCAATATGAATATATTGTAAATGAATATTTAATACAAAATATTGTTTAAACTAAATAGTCACACACTTTGTTTCTTTTGTATGGTGCATTTATCTGAATACGTCCCTAGTTTTGTTCTGATTATGTAACTCGTCAGTGTTGTTCTTGATACAGAGTTTACATATCGATTTTTCGGTAAGATTGTTTGTTGGGACAGTCGAAGTAACCGCTCGTAATAATGTACGCATCATTACGAGCAATTTGTCTATATTAACATCTGACGTTACCCCAATTTCGAAAGTTCAGAGATAATCAGGACAGTACAGTCGATGCTATCCTAAACACACCGTCTATTAACAGATTGTGGAGACGACGAGTTCGGCTGTGTATCTGACGGTGACTGTATACCAAACTACTGGTTCTGTGACGATTACCTCGATTGTGAGGACGGATCTGACGAAGTGTTATGCTGTAAGTTTTATCTCGCTTCGCAATGCGTATATCTATTATCCCTTGGTGATTTACTAGTAGACAAGGTTTAAATATCATTCAAATTTCAAATTCATTTTATGATATATTTGGTTACGATATTTGTTATGTTTATTTCAGTCTGTCCAGGAGGAACGTTTAGGTGTGAAATCAGCATACCGACCGTATGTATAGACGAGGTTAATGTATGTGACAATGTCGCTGATTGTGCCGATAGTTCGGATGAAAGAGACTGTTCTGGAAAAAATGTTGGTAAGGCTTTGGCGAAGATGTGATATATATGAAGGAAATTGTAAAAGTAAGGTAAATTTTGATAAACAAAAGTTGTTTAAAGTCGAACAGATATGGAAAAGGACCAATAATGGCAGATCAACGACGTACCTAGCTATGATACATAGCGTGACGTAGGCAAGCGAAATGGTACACCAAGTGTCCATATGACAGCTTGCAAATGACGAATGCATCTTGATTGCCTTCAATCATAAGGGCATAGCACGTTATTTTTTTTTCTTTTGCATTTATTTTATTATATATATATATATATAGACTCTAGTATAGTTTATAAATACTAGAATATACATTGATTTAATAGCGTGCCAGGCGCCCCTACTCCTTCAATAAAGACGACGATGGCAAACAGAGAGGAATCAGAGTGCACCGAGCACAATCCCAATACTTCGTAATACAGCCCGGTATACGTCAATATATTATATATGAGCCGTTCCACGAGGAAACCAACATTGTGGACTCTGCGTTAAGTATCGACCCGAATCAGCCTAAGCATGCCGCGCAGGCTACCCGGACAAACACTTTTCGCCTCCTGTGAATGTTTTGTTTCAGGAATCATTCCGCTATACGTCTATCACCCTGAGACGGAATGTGTCGGCCAGAAATAGCCTCTGGATCGATACATTACGTAGAGTCCAAACTGTTGGTTTTCTCGTAGAACGCCTCATACATATAAGGATATTGTAGTTGTATCGGACCAATGATTTATGTTTTGGGGATTCTAACACTCTATGTCATTGTTTAAATTTTATGAATGAGTGTCGCATATAACATATATTTTTGTTTATTCTACGTTTCAGAGTGTAAAGAGAACGAATTCGGATGTATAACATTTCCAGAATGCATTGCTAGTTCTAAACACTGTGATGGCACGGCGGACTGCCAAGATAAGTCCGATGAGTGGTATGATTGCCCCGCCCCTCTGACTCCGCCCCCTATCACAGGTTTGTTTCTTTTAGCCCTTTTCCTAATACAGACGACATTTTGTTTTCTCCTTGGACTTTTTAATAGCAGACGAGTATAATACATAGGCCCAGGGCCCAGTTTCACCAACCTTACTTAGTGCATAGTAATAATTTAATATTTAAAAGCATATATGATTTTCGTTTCCTTCATATTTTGTAAAACATGAATAGTTAAATGTATTTAAGTATCTAAGTTGACATGAATAGTAACCTTGCTGACTGACAATACTTGTTAAGAAATAAAATATTTTGGCAATTTTTATTAGGGAAACAAAAAAAACAAAAAATATTGTTTAAAGCATTTTAGAAGTACAAAGTTCTAGGTAAGATTGGTGGATTTGGACCAAGGTAAGCGCTTAAACCTTTGGCCGTCCATTTGCGAATACAGATGGCAATTTCGACTGCACAAACATGTGGTATAGTTCGATCCTAATCTGCAATGTTCGATCCATAATTGTGTATTAAGATTAAGAAAATGATTACACATAACGTTCCAGGGAAACAGCCTGAACTTCAATGATAGAAATATCCACTTCAAATAGTTTGTTATTGTTAGAAACTTTATTTTTTTAAGTATAGGCATAACACAGGTAAATTAGCTGTCTACTGTCATATCGATATGATACATGTTTAACCCTTTCCTTCATATAGACACTTTATGACGCCTCTGCAGCAGACGGCTTTTTGAAAACATAGTGACAAAAGAAGAAATTACTCAAAACGAGCAATTTCTTCTTTTGCCACAATGTTTTTAACTTAGACTGGAAGCTGTTAAATGACATATAAAAGATATGTGTCAAGTGAAATGGAGTTTCCTTGATTGATAAGGGTTTAACGCCGCTTTCAACAATTGTTAAATCATATCACGGCGGCCACTTTACCTACTCATGTGTTTCCTGGCTTTCTCACACCAGTACTTTCCAAGCAACTGATCGCTTTCCTCATAGACTGTTAGCGCCTTTGGTGGAGACAAATGACGCTTGTCACAGTAACTGGGTGCATTCAAGAACAGTGAAGACTCAGCTTAACTGATGCTTATGCGGAATTTTCTGTAAGAGCAGTCACTGTCCGCTTGTTTGTGATACTGATACGTGTATGTTATGTAAGCAAATATGTTAGTGTATGTTATGTAAGCAAATATGTTAGGTCTACTTCTCACGACACACATGAAGCCTGTCCACGATATGTCCTCTAAGAATAGACTAGTAGTAGTTATACATTATATCTTAGTGACAATTCATTCAAATCATATATACAACAGATTAATACAATAGGGAATATATGCATCAAACCCCATGTTTGGTCGGTACCACTTAGAACCGTCTATTGTAGTGTGGCATTTTGAAAGGCATACATCAGTTGGCTGTCCGATTTCAAACAGAAATACAGATAAAATTCGGGAACAAAATCCAAGTGTCTCCACCTAACATCACCCATACAAATAGTCCCAAACATCCGAGTCAAGATATCTGAACTTTTATTGTCTTGATGGTATTAAAGTGCATGGAATAACAAATAAGCCTATAATGTACACATACGTATATTGCTCCAGATTTCGAAGTAAGATTGATGCAGAACGCTACTGAAACAACGTCAGAGCTTGTCGGACGGGTTGAACTTCGAGAGAAAGGCACCCAAGATGAGTTTGGAACGATTTGTGGCGATATGTGGACACAAGAGGATGTTAACGTTATTTGCAGAATGCTAAATTCAAGGTAAAGTGGTACTTTTTATAAATGACGTAAGAGTAGCGGTCATCAGACAGGCCCTAAAATTACGTCATTGATAAAATGGTCGTTCGGGGCATATGTTACATACATGTAGGCAAATTTCCTCTCTTTGTGTAAACTGTCTTACTGAGTTGGACGTATTATGATCGTTTCCAAATGACAGAAACAGCATTAACCTAAGGATTAAGTGGGTTTTTTCCATTTCGGTAAACACAGAATGTTACGGCGTAACACTAGGAATTGGGTCAATGCTTGGTTATCTATTTTTAGAATTCAACGCTAATATAGTTTCTTTAACGCTAACATATTTTCACTGTGTAACTATCAGAATGTATCACTTCTATGTGTGGTGAGGAGTCATTAAAGTAAGTAAATCATCCATTGTTTACTTTTAAATATGATTTTGAAACTGTTTAGCAACTTGTTTAAGTTATATATCGCTTCATTTTTTTTTTTATGTTATTGCTGGATGTTCTGAAATCATAATGTTTCAAGATTCTATATTCTTAGTCTCAATATATCGCCGTTACATATTGCATTGCGAACAGTCAAAATAAAAAATCGCATTCCAAGTACAGAAACCTGGACTACTATATTCTATGACCAGAAACCATCATAGAGGTTCCTATGACACATAAACTCGTCTAGTATAGGTCGTATTTTAACAGGGACACTATATGTACGTGTATTAAATATAGTGTCCCTGGTCGAAATAATATAAAAGTGAGATAATATCTTATCTAAGTTACTTATTTTACTTCATGTAACTAAAAATGAACCTTAGCACTACCAGAGACATAATTCGAGTGCTTCATGCAAAACGGTTGTATAACTACATATTGTTGAAAATGTAGTTACAACCGTTTTGCATGAAACCATCATGTATCTGGTACTACTCAATAAAATTATTAATATTTATCTTTCACAGTTTTGATGGTGCTGCTTTCGCCTACAAAAATGCGGCATTTGGACAAGGAAATGGGAATATTCTAATGACCAATGTGGACTGCCATGGTAACGAAACCAATATAGGTTTATGTAAATCAAAGAGGTCAAATATACATTGTTCTCATCAACTGGATGCTGCAGTTTCATGTGGTATGTCTATATTATTTTTATAAATAATACATTCTCACATACAGAAAAATGTGCATCAGAGGGCTTCAAAACATCTAGACAAATGTAAAATATAATTATTATTATCAAGTGTGTGATGTACATTATTCCAAAGGGGGCCAGCACGTGACACTAGAAAATATTTAGCTCAAAACCCACTTGACTGACATCATAGTACTAAGTATTAGGATATATAATATGTTCTGGTGTCACATGCCGGCCCCCTTTGGAATAATGAACATCATCATCCCCTTTGCATTATTCTGTGTGATATAATCCATGATGTCATGAATGAAGGAAAGGGGGTACCCATTTCAGTTTTCCTGTTGCTCCATGAAAGTTTACAACATTGTTGCAAATGGAGAAAGAAATTGGTCAAGCGTTTGTTTATTGCAAGCAGCCAGTGAACAATTATTTATAAGCTGAAGTTCAAATTATTAAATGTACATGCATAATAAACAATGACACAATTATACTGAGCATAATAAAAAATGACACTGAGTCCAAAATACAAATCTACTCTTTTCTCAATAAAATCTAATTTTTCAATTAATCCTATGTTGTGGGTACTCAAAATAATTGATTGAGAAGATTCCTTTGAGCAAATAAATTTTATAAAACATTGTTTTGATGGTCTAGTAATGATTGGAGAGTCTTGAAGTCTATTCAAGGTAGGTTGATTGATTACGAGTTTAACCCTTTCCGACATAAAATTATAGATGCTTTGTTACGTCTTTGCAAAAGACGACTTTTGAAAACAATGTGACAAAAGGAGAAATTGCTCGTTTGTCCTTTTGTGACAATTTATCTATTTTTTTCAGTAATTTTATATACCTTTATTAATGGGGATTTTCAAAGTTTTTTCCTCGATGATTTGAAAGTCGTCTGTTGCAGATTTGTCAAATGTGGGAAAGGGTTAATTAAAATACTGTGTTCAATGATATGTCAGATATTTCATAGTAGCCAGTTCACGATTTTCTCACACCTGTACTCCAAGGGCAACTGGTTACCTACCCTCAGTTGTCCTTGACTTTCAAAGATGAACTTCCATTTAACTCTTTCCCACATCCAAAACATCTGTAGCAGAAGCCTTTATACATGTCTTTGCAAAAATAGGAAACTAAATTATCAAATAAAGTTGAAAACTGAGGCTAAAGTATAGATTGCTCATTATTAATAATTTCATGTTTAGCCATAATATTTTCAAAAGTTGTCATCTGCCGGTGCATCTGTGTGTGCAAAAGTGTTAAGTCTTTCCCACATGGAGAAGATTTCTGATGCCTCTGCAGCAGACAACTGTTGAAAACGGAGGAATTGTTCATAATGAACGATTTCTCCATTTGCCACAATGTTTTCAACTCTGTTCAATAATTATACTTCAGAGCTCTAGATAAGGGGCATTTTTCATGTTCTAAAATCCTTCTTCGACATTCAAACTCAGTGAGACGATTCTTTTGAGTACCCACAACATAGGATTTGGTTGAGTAATAATTAAGATAAATTTCTGTGGAGGAAAGACCTGTTCACTCCCTCTTATCTAGACCTCTGATACTTTCATTTATAAATAGAGATTTGTAAATTATTTGGCTAAACCTTTTCAAAGAAGTCTGCTGTGGATTTGTGTATGACTGGCAAAGGATAAACATATGTATATCAGAGATACAAATATTAATATATATTGCACTCCATTAGCCTAAAGTAATTTAGTTTAATGTGTTTCGTATTTCGCATATATTTTATTAAATATGTTGTCCATACTAATTACAGGTCAGTACAAAGATATACCAACTCGACCCACTGTCCAAACAGGTAATAATAATAATTCTTAATTAAATTAGTAAATTTATAAAGGCCACCGGCCCAAAATTAAAACATATGATACAAAAGTAATTTAAGGTTGCGGAAAGTTACAACATAGCAGAGAAGTTTGTATTGAGAAAATAATGAGCAATATTTGCAATAACTTTTGTTAAAGGTCGATCAACGGTTTTGATTGGCAATGACTTTTGTTTCAGTAAGCATTATGTGAATGTTTCATTCAAACAGAGATAAACATTCTTAGCTCACCTATGCACGAAGTGCAAGGTGTGATAACATTTTGTCCGGCGTCCGTCCGTCGTGCGTCGTCAACATTTGCTCTTGTTAACACTCTACAGGCTAAATTTTGCATCCAATCTTCATGAAAGTTTATCAGTACATTCATCTCCATCAAATCTTGGACAAGTTCGAAACTGGGCCATATGAGATCAAATTGAAGGGAAATCTTGTTAACTCTCTGGAGGCCACATTTTCAACTTTAGCATATTGAAACTTTATTAGAATGTTTGTCTTGATGATATGTAGGTCAAGTTTGAACATGGGTCATGTTGGGTCAGAAACTAGGTCACTAGGTCAAATTGAAGGAAAATCTTGTTAACACTCCAGAGGCCGCAACTTTTGCTTCAGCAGTTTGAAATTTTGTCAGAATGTTTGTCTTGATAATATGTAGGTCAAGTTTGAACATGGGTCATGTCGGGTTAAAAAGTAGGTCACTAGGTCAAATTGAAGGAAAATCTTGTTAACACTCCAGAGGCCGCAATTTTTGCTTCAGCAGTTTGAAATTTCGTCAGAATGTTAGTCTGAAAAATGTTTTGGTCAAGTTCAAATATGGGTCATATTGGGTCAGAAAGGTCACTAGGCCAAATTGAAGAGAAATCTTGTTAATACTGTAGAAGCCACATTTTTTGTTTTAGCAGCTTACAACTTGGTCAGAATGTTGAACTGAATGATATCTAAGCCAAGTTTGAATATGGGTCACGCTGGGTCAAAAACTAGGTCACTAGTTCAAATTGAAGGGTAATCTTGTTAACACTCTAGAGGCCACATTTTGAACTCGATCATGTTGAAACCTTATCAGAATGTTTGTCTTGATGATATGTAGGTCAAGTTCAAACATGGGTTATGTCGGGTCAAAAAGTAGATCACTAGGTTAAATTGAAGGAAGATCTTGTTAACACCCTAGAGGCCGCAATTTTTGGGTCATGCCCAGTTAAAAACTAGGTCACTAGGCCAAATTGAAGGAAAATCTGGTTAACTCTCTGGATACTGCATTTTTAAGTTGAGAATGATGAAAATTTATCAGAATGTTTGTCTTGATTATAAATATGTAAGTCAAGTTCTAACATGGGTCATTTTGGGTCAAAAAGTAGGTCACAAGGTCATATTGAAGGAAAATCTTATTAACACTCTAGAGGCCGCATTTTTTGCTTCATCAGCATGAAATGTTGAGCTGAATGATATCTAGGTCTAGTTCGAATATGGGTTATAAGGGGTCAGAAACAAGGTCAATAAAGGAAAATATTGTTCAAACTCCGGAGGCCACATTTTTTACTTTGAGCAAGCTGAAACTTTGTCAGAATGTTGTTTTGATGATATCTAGTCCATGTTGGAATATGGGTCATATCAGGTAAAAAAATATGGATCACTAGGCCAAATGAAGGAAAATCTTGTTAACACTGTGGAGGTTGCATTCAGAATAATTGTCTTTGTGTGTTTTGCAATGCAGTACATTGTATAATTAAGGTGAGCGATCTAGGGCCATCATGGCCCTCTTGTTTTAACAACTGTGATATTTTCACTTTTGAGTATCTTATATATAGGATCAGACATGAGTTGTCATTTCATATAAAGTTTTATTAAACGAGTTCAAGATTTTTTGTTATTAAGTGAGCCTGTGGTGAGCTTTAAATAACAAATATCTTGGACGAGTTTAATAAAACTGTTTATGAATTGACAACGAATGTCAGATTCTTTTTATCACATGACGAAATTAACACACAAAGAAAATCGGGTTTTCCAAAGCTATTTTAATTTCGTCAGTAAAACGTATAACAATGCCACAAATAATTATTCCGAGGTCATATTCATCTTAGTTTATTAAAAGTAATAATAATTATTATATAACCTATAAATAGACGCCTTTTCATTGGCTAAAAAGTGATTTTTTAGAAAAAATATCTAGCGATATTGACCGTTTTTTTCTGATATTGACCCGTTTTATTCTGATATTGACCCGTTTTATAAATAGTAACAGGGGAAGACCGGGGAATCCCATGAGCCGCCTATTAATATCCTTCGCCTTTATCCGTACGCTACGGAATTTTCCGAGGTGCGTTCCGAATGACCACGGAAACTTCCGAGTGGTCATTCCGGTGACGTAATTTTTTTTAAATGACGTCATGCACGTGCATTACCAACATTTTAGACGCGCGTTTTAGACTGTTATCATGTCAAAAACGTACTGTTATCATGAGACAGAAATTTATACAACATACAACAGAAATGTTCCTTGAGTGGTCCTCTGTTTTCTTTTCAGTTGATTAATATCAAAACAATATGATAAATTAAGGGTTATATAATAAAACAGTTATGGACTTTTTAGCTGTTATACATGATGTTGATATGCACCAAAAAAATCATTATTGACCTCGGCTATCGCCTCGGTCAATAATGAATTTGTTGGTGCATATCACATCATGTATAACAGCTGAAAAGTCCATAATTGTATAATAACACTCATGATATATTATATCTATCACATGAAGTGACTTATGAGGCATATTTCGATAAAAATGTACTTAACGTTTACAATATTTCTAGATGAAATTTATGGGTTTTGGCGCCAAAGTGACTAACGTTTGACGTCAAAACGCTGACGAGACGTCATTTTCCTAGTATTAGGTCATGTTATATTACACACGTTTTTTATAAAGAAATACGTAATGGGTATATTGCATCGGATACAAGCATTGTCATGTGATAAAAAAACTTCTCATATGATCTCTCCCGTTGTACCATGAATACAATTATGACTGTCTTTTTTTATAATTTGTTTGGTGTTAAACACTGCTTTCAACATTTTTTCAGCATTTCCTGGGTCAGTTACCAGTACTACTGATCTATTTATCCTGACACCAACAAGTCGTCGTAAAGCTGGCCCTCAAGGGGGTGGGGGGGCCCATTACTTCTATTTTAAAGCCTTTAGTCTGACTGGACCAGGGATTGACCGCAACCTCCCGCACCTGAGGCTGGCGCAGTACCACTACACCACGGCGACTGTATGTGGGAAAAGGTTAATAAATTGTGCTGTAGCTTTTCCAATTAACTATTTTTTATGTTGGATAATTTTGTTTTAGTTTTCTTTTTTCTTTTTAGTTTTCTTGCCATTCTTTATAAAAACTACTTCCTGCACTGATTTGACAATACTGTCATCAATTGATACAGATTCGTTTTCTCCATTTAATAGCCACGGTCCGCCTTTTGAATGGAGGCACCTGCTTGGAAGGCCTTGTACAGGTGTACATGAGGGACGAATGGAGATTTGTTTGTGATGACAGATTCGACAAAAGGGATGCAACAGTTATTTGTAGGATGCTTGGGTTTGAGTAAGATATGTTTTGAACATTGGGTGAAAAGTTATCTTATTGCATATGTGACTCATGCAGTGTTGACTCATATGTGACTTTCATTAACCTTTGCTCACATACAACAAATATTCAGCAACCAACTTTGTCTTAAATGAAAGTGTAATGAATTTATATGAGTTGAAAGTTTGAATGCTTCATATTTGTATGTTGTGGGTACTTACAATAATCTTCTTACAACATAGGATTTTGTTGAGTAATAAGAGAAATATTGTTGGTAAAAGACCTGTTCATATCTCTTCCTTTGCACACGCATGTGTGTTCCTTTGAAATGTTTATTTCCTTCAAACACTCATGTTTGTTCATTCTTGAAAACTATTCTATTTTAACACTCAATTTTTTTCCTTTGATGACTCATGCTTTTTTCTTTGAACACTCATATTTGTTCCTTTCAAACACTCATATTTGTTCCTTCAAACACTCATGGTTGTCCCTTCAAACACTCATATTTGTTCCTTCAAACATTCATGGTTGTCCCTTCAAAAACTCATATTTGTTCCTTCAAACACTCATGGTTGTCCCTTTAAACACTCATATTTGTTCCTTCAAACACTCATGGTTGTCCCTTCAAACTCTCATTTTTGTTTCTTTGAAATAGCTCTGCCCCAGGAATGGTGGAAGACTTTGGTATTGGCGATGGTGTGTTTTGGCTTGACGAAGTTAAATGTCGAGGAAACGAGACTGAGATAAGTCAGTGTACATACAATGAGCTAGGAGACCACGATTGTCTGTATTATGAAGCTGTTGGTGTAGTTTGTGGTATGTGTTTTATGTGTTTATATGTATTTATCACATGCTTTTTTATAATGAATTGATTATTGGGAAATAATGGTGGATTGCATCCTGACAATATCACTGTTTCAAATATTTAATGCCTCATGTAATAAATAAAATATCCATCCTTTTTCCTTGATACATACTAAATTGTCTACATTTGCTGCAGATCACTTTTGACAATATAATTGGACAATATATAATTGCACAGAATAAGCAATTTCACCGTCTTCCACAATTTTTTAAAAATGAAATGGAATTACTAAATATACTCCATACTTTCTCTGTGTAACAGCTTTTTCCACAGAAGTTTTCACATGTTTGAAGCAACATACATTAACATTTGACACAAAGACGTGAATTGTTTTCGTTCGTATAAAGTACGGTTTTCAGGAGAGCAAAGAATATTTAATAGTTGATAATTTTCAAAGATGCAGTTTATAGTTTTTGTTGAATATTTCTCTTTAAACAGATCTATTTAATCCATTTATAATAGTTGCTGATATTCAATAGGTGATATATATAGTTTTTATGATTTCTCTTTTTTTTACAGGAGGAATACCAGAAACTGATTGTACCCCAGAGTCAGATTGCATGATAAGTTCATCTTGTTCATTCGATACCGATGACTGCTGTTTGGGTTTTCCTGCTCCAAACATCAATGCGGGATCGACTAAATGGATCAGACACAGAGCAGGCATGATAGGATATTCTGACCATACTACCGGCTCTACAGAAGGTAACAGTCAGAGTTCTCTATAGGGTCCATTTTATGGTTTTCTTTTTTTTTTAATATCCTTATTTTTAATCTCCAAAAACCCATGCCAAGCGCTGGTATCTTAGTTGATTGTGACGTGAGCTGTAAATCCAGGGGTTGTGAGATATAACGCCAGCCTGGCCAACCTTTTTCCATGATTTGTGACAAAAGCCGATGCAAAAAGGGTACATGTAGTTTGTCTACCAGCAGAGGTATAACAGTCAATGTGGCAAATCAGCCAGTTGCCTGGAAAAGTGTTTTGTGTGGTGTACTGGTATAGGAAATTTAGGAATTACATAGATAGGTGATCTGGCCACAATGCTATGACTAAATATTTTAAAATACCATTGTTGTGGGATAATTTTTTTTAGTGCTATAAGTTTTCTAAGTACCTTTAACTTATTGTTTATCCAAAGCAGACATTTTTTAAACTTATAATGTCGGCTAAACATTGAACATTAACCCTTCCGCACATACAGCAACTCTGCAGCAGATAACTTTGAGACTATTTAGCAAACAATATGAAAAATCTCTATAAATAAAGGTTTTATTACTGACAATAATTGCAAACATTGTGGCAAAAGGAGACATTTCTGTTTTTTTTGAAATTTCTCCTTTTGTCACCATTTTTCAAGAATTATCTGCAGCAGATGCGTCTAAAGGGTTTACCATTTCCAATGGTCTGATTTTAATACATCTGCAGCACACGACTTTTTGAAAGCATTGTGACAAAAGAAGAAATTGCTCATGATGTTTCAACTGTATTAAGTAGTGTTGTATAGGGTTAATTTTCGTAATACAAGTCACACCAGGTGAAAAAAGGTCTTGTTAATAGCATGTTTTGGTATGATGTTTGGGGCTACACTTCCAGTTTTGGCAGAAAGATAATTAGGGATCACTTCTCTGTTACCATCTTTCTTGTCTGTCAATAATAATTCATGTCTGTCAATCACAATTTACTTGATAGGCGGCGAATCTACATCTGACTTTCTGTCTGTCCGGATGTCTGTTTATCTAACTTTCACTTGGCAAGCGACACATGTCTTTCTTTATACGCTCTTGTTTAGCAGAAGTTGCCCCATTTACTCATCTGAATGTATTTGGACAATGAAGGATCTTATTAAACGTGCGAATGCACAGGCTTATCTCATCATTTAAGTTCACATATGCATTAACCCTTTTTCCCTTTCCATATTTTGATCCATCTGCAGCTGGACACTTTTAAAAACATTGTGGAAAAGATGCAGTTGTTCAAAATAAGCAATTTCACCTTTTGCCACAATGTTTTCAACAGTCTTCATTAGTAAACTTTCATTATAGAAATTATCCATAATTTTTGCCCAGATGTTTCCAAAGTCGTCTGCTGCAGATTATTGTTTGTATGTGGGAAAGTGTTTAGATACAATTATGCCTCACACATCTCAATGTATATTTCAGGTGGTATCATCTACTACAGAAACGTTTTCGGTTCAAAGGATGACATGGCAACAGTAACAGCTAATACGTTACTGAAATCAAACCGATCGTTCTCTACTGGAACCAATCTGACACTTGCATTCTATTACCTAGTACAATCACCACGTATTGCTGGATTGTCGGTTAAGACAATAGGAAGTGGAGAATCTGGTACGATGCTGTGGTCGTCACCTTTTATACCCGAGGAGATGGAGGACTTGTGGCTTTACCAATGCGTTGATCTCCCTCATGAATCAATCACAGGTATATGTAACTGATTTGATGTTTTAACCCCCCTTTCCCACATACAACAAATCTGCAGCAGACGACTTTGAAAACATATTGAAAATCTCTGTAATTGTAGGTATTATTACTGGAAAAAGGTTGAAAATGTTGTGGCAAAAGAAAAATTTGCTTGTTTTGAGCAATTTCTAATCCTTTTATGTGACACATAAAACATAGTGGCAAAAGGAGAAATTGCTCATGAAGAGAAGTTTTTCCTTTTGTTACACATACCGAAGAATTTTGATCATCAGATAAATATAAAATATCGATAAGCCTATCTGCGGTCTGAAACAATTCATTCGTTAATCTCCGTTAGGTACCGTTATTTACCGATAATTGATCACACGCTGTGAACGGGGTAATAAAACAATTAACGCCTCGGGGATAGTCGTGTCGGACATTTAGCCAAATAAACTGATTTATAGCTTAATATGGATAAAACCAAAACATCTGTAAATTAATAGTATTTATTTACACACGTTTCATGTTAACCAGTATATACATAAGCATCTCAATGATGAAAGATAACAAATAGACTAATGATATACATATAAGTATGCAAAATTATGCAAAATCTCCATGGCTAAATCATGGATGTTGAACTAAATTAAATAACAATTGAATAGAATGGAAATCATTAATTAATTAATGATTAATGATTAATGATTACTGTCTCCAATGTATACACTGTTTTTAAAACCAGTGAACTAGTGATGCGTCAAAATGCGTATGTATGGGTAAAGTCTGATATTTGTAAATTGCGCTCAATAGAGTTGATTGAATTTTAGTTTTTAATTCACAACATAGTAAGGTAGATTTTATCGTAACCTTTTTCCACATACACACGCTTTCTGACGCGTCTGCATCAGACCATTTTGAAAACATTGTGACAAAAGCATGAATTACTCAACACGAGCTTTTTCGCCTTTTGTCACAATGTTTTCAACTTTATTCGCAGTTAATCACATATTTAATTTAAGTATTCCAATAAGCTTTATCTTTTTTTCGCACTTTGGCTGCGATACCTCGATCCTTAAGCATTGTCTTTATTTCGGAAAACCAGAAACAGACAAAAACACGCATTATATCATTTACGGCAGGAATGTTTTACAGCAGTAAATTATCAATTTACGTTCTGCTACTAAATGTATAATACCCCTTCTATTCGCGATTGTAGGATAAAAAGAAACAGGATAAAAATTAACAGGACAAAAAGCAACGGACAACAAAAAAACAGGATAAAAAGCAACCCATTTTCCAAAATACAATGAAAATCAATATGTTTAAGTCTACAAATATGAAAAAGATACAAACTAGCAGAGGATTAATGTATCTTCTTGATATTGTAATGATTTTCTTTAATTAATCTTGATACATTTTCGTGTGTTTAAAATTGATAAAAAAAAAATGAGTCTGATTAAACTATTTACAAATCTACAATAATATATGTAACTAAATTTGAAGTGCTAATATTTGTTTCACTTTGCAATGCTATTTTACGTATTATGCATATCTGTGTGAAGATGTTTGAAATAGCGTAAGGAAAACATTGTGGGAGAAGAGACATTGCTCATAATTAGCAATTTCTCCCTTTCACGCAATTATATATTCTGTCAACAATTAAAACAAATATTAGAACTTTTGCTAGTCTTCTGTCAGATGTTAAAAAAGGTTGAAGAAAACATTATTAGAAAAGGAGAAATTTATTATAATGAGCAATTTTTACTGTGCACGCAATTATAATTTCTGTCAGATATTCGAAAGGGTGGAAAGAAAAAAAAGTGGAAAAAATCATTGTAATTTCAGATAAATAAAGTTAAAATTTCGCATAAACAAAACATAAATTCTAAATACATTTATTGAAATGTGTCTTTTACATGTTACAAATGTATTCAATTGAAGGAAAAAATAATTAAACCTGAAATGAAAATTGCTTATTGTCCTGTTTCTTTTTGTCCGATTACCCCTATTCGCAGTTGTTAAAGATACATCATTTCACATTGAAGATTATTGTTTAGATCATGTATATATTATTAATGATTATGTAATAGGGATACGCGACTCGCTTCAGACCCCCTGGTGATAACAAATTGACTTTATGAGGGTCATAAAACTTCGGGTAAAATCGGGAGCATTGCCGGACTTTCACGAACAAATCCGAAATCATGAAGTTACAAATATATCTTCAAAAAAGACCATCTAAATCTAAATTTATTTTGATGAAATAAAAATTACATTGTAGATGAAGAAGTGCCGCATCCGAGACCGTTTGCACCTAAGAAATATATATAATAATATTTGATATACATCGATTATAAGTGAAGGGGTACTTTTATTTTGTTCTTTGTCTATATGATATTGACAACGTTTATTTAACCTAAAAAAAGACCATTTAAATCATATTTTTCTCGAAAAATAAAATATACATATTAAAGATAGATAATTATATTTTATGTAGCCGTTTGCACCTAAGCGATAACTTAATTAATTAAAGAGT
The DNA here is from genome assembly GCA_031761405.1 of Serripes groenlandicus. Classification (NCBI taxonomy): domain Eukaryota; kingdom Metazoa; phylum Mollusca; class Bivalvia; order Cardiida; family Cardiidae; genus Serripes; species Serripes groenlandicus. The sequence continues at coordinate 34,978,454 of JASEVX010000013.1, read as the reverse complement.
TATAGCGCGTTAAAGTTACAGCTAATCTTTGTTTCCATATGGTAAATTATCCCCGATAGCAATTGCCGGTGGAATAATTCTTCCACATGATGTTTTCAATTGTATTCGATAATTATAAAGATTTTCCATACCTTTGCAATGATGTTTTCAAAGTCGTCTGCTGCAGATTTTTTGTATGTGGGAAAGGATTATGATTGAATGCCAGAGCTCCGAATATTTCAAGTTGCAAATTCTTTATTTGATCTCTGAATCCAATGTTGTGGGTAGTCATAGGAATCGTCTCAATGTGACATTTCTTTTGAGTACCCGCGACATAATGTTAAATTAAGTAATAGTCACATATTTTAACTTTATTTAATGATTAAAAACTATTCATAGGGACTTTCCATTTTTTTTGCCAATTTGTCTTCAAAGTTGTCTGCTACAGAATTGTTGTATGTCTGAAAGGGTCAAATGAAAGTATATATATTTGCATAATATGTTTTTGATAGTCGTATGTACACGTAGGTAAGGTTAATGTATGTTTGTTTGCTATCTTTCTCTCCTAGATTTAGTGTTTGAAGGTCGACGAGGACGAAAAGCGGATGAAATCATTGCTATTGATGATGTAGCACTGGAGACAGGAAGATGCCAAAGTAAGTTCTTGAGTTGTACACAACCATGATATATAATCTATATAACCCTTTCTCACTTGTAAACTTGTTTTTTAACCGTTTCCAACATACAACAAATCTGCAGCAGACGATTTTGAAAGTATCTTCATGCATGGACAAGCTCTATTAATTGTAGGTATAGTTACTGAAAAGATATGAAAATATTGTAACAAAAGGAGAAATTGCTTGTTTTGAGCAATTTCTTCTTTTGTCGCCATGTTTTTAAAAAGTTGTCTGCTGCAGAGCCGCCAGAAAGTGTCTATATAAGGGAAAGGGTTAAGCAACTACAGCAGATGATTTTTTTAAACATTGTGGCAAAAACAGAAAATGCTCTTCATGAGCAATTTCTCCACTTACTACAATGTTTTCAACTCTACTGATTTACAAAATGTCCTTCTTTATAGATTTACGATAATTTTGCATGGGCATGAGTTGTTGTTTGTCACTTTTGAGAAATGGTTAACTGATATAATGATATGGTTTACCCTTTCCCACGTACAACAAATCTTCAGCAGACGAATTTGACAACAAACTGGCAAAAATATGGAAAACCTCTGTTATTTCTAAGATAAAAGTAGAAAAACTTTTTGGCCATAGGAAAAATTGCTCATTTTAAGCAGGGACAATATATACATGTAATACGCATGCAGTCCCTGTTTTAAGCAATTTCTTCTTTTGCCACATTATTTTGAAATGCGTCTGCAAAAATATGGAAACCCTCTTAAAATGAAAGTGCAATTACTGAAAAGAGTAGAAAACACTGGTAAAAGAAAACTTTCTTCATTTGCCACATTGTTTTCGAAATGCGTATGCTTCATATACGTCAAAATTAGTCTACAACCGGGTATTGGTTAAGAAATCATGGTTGATCATAAGTATTTATATTGAAGACATTTATTTTCTTCATTTGTCTATTATGCAGTAATTTCTCACATTTTCTACTTTTATGCATCCCTTTTATGACTAGACCAAATCGAGGGCTTGGTGTGAAACGGTTGTAACTAAAAACCTATTGTGAAAACCCTGATGTAGGGGCAATTTTGACCCTTTTGTAAACAATGGAAATTTAGGTGCCATTGCTCAGAACGAGCAATGGCACCTAAATTTCCATTGTTTACCAAGTAAAATGATTTAACGCTTTTAAAGACTTTATGGCGAGGTGATTAACCTTGGTTAAAAAAGTACCAATTTTAGTTACAACTGTTTCCTGCCAAGCCCTGGAAATACCTTAGTTGGTAATCAAGGATTTATGAGTTTCGCACCCCGCTCAACAAACATTATTTCCAACGTTTGACAAAAGTGAAATTAGCTACAAATGTCATTCAGCTTCCGCCAATGGGCTAAAAGTCTATGTGGAAAAGCAACAAGTTGCTTGGAAAAACTGGTGTGTGGAGTACTGTTGTTAAAAAAGCCAGGAAACACATGGGTAGTTGCCCTGTTTGCCGTGATATATGACCGTGAAAAGTCTTTGAAAACATTTAATCATTGAAAAGAGTTGAAACAATTATGGGAAATGGAGAAAATGCTCATGATGAGTACTTTCTTCTTTTATCACAATGTTTTCAAAAGTCGTCTGTTGCAAATGCATCAGAATGCATCAATTAGTGGGAAAGGGTTAAACCCCAATCAATCAACCATACATGACTAGTTACCAATTCCTTCGTAATAACATAAAATACATATGACAAATAGTCTTTGTGATTTGAAGATGTCTTTAATAATTTGAGACTATAATAATTTCAGACTACCTCAGTGGTGAGGTGGTAGAGCATCTCCCTCTGTTGCTGGAGGTTGTGGGTTCCATCCCCTGTCAGGTCAAATCAAATTTTTGCTAGTTATAGCTGCCCTCCTTGGCGCTCAAGGTTGCTGGATTAGCATTGCGACTGACTGGCTGGTGTCAGGATAAATGGACCAGTAGTACTCGTTACTTACCAAGGAAACATCGTGATATTACTGAAAAATTGTTGAAAACTCTGTTAAACATCAATCAATTAATCAATCAATAATAATTTCAGACGGACTTCTGCATCAGGAATGTTCATTTGATGACTTTGGTCTGTGTGGGGAGGAGATTATATGTGACACATGTGTGCAGGTAATTATCTTGTTGTTATTATCGTTATCTACATGTTGATGTTTGTTTATTAGTGACCCTAGCTTATATCAAACTAGTTTAACCTTTTTCTCTTGCAGTCACATTTTGAGGAATATGCAGCAGATGACTTTCCAATATTGAGCAATTAATTCATTTTCCATAATATTTTCAGCTCTATCCAATAAAATACTTTCCTTTAACTCAACGCATTTTAACATATCTGCAGGAGATGACTTTTGAAAACATTGTGGCAAAAGAAGACATTGCTCATAATTAGCCATTTCTTCTTTTGCCACAATGTTTTCAAAAACCTTCTGCTTCAGATACATCTGAGCTATGTCTACATGTGTGAAAATGTGAACATTGAGTAAAGGTATGATTTTCACTTTATCTGCAAATCTCTTTGCTGCTAGCCTATTCAAGCCCCTTATAATTAAATCTTAAACTCTTTCCTTCATACAACAATTCTGCAGCAGACTACTTTGAACATATTTTGTCAAAAAATAGAAAATCTCTATAATTGAATGGATAACCTATGACTAAAAGTGGAAAAAAAATTGTGGCAAAAGGAGAAATTGCTTGTTTTGAGCAATTTCTTCTTTTGTCACTATTATGTTTTTAATAAGATGTCTGCCACAGAAGTGTCAGAGGCAGAAAGCATCTATATGAGGGAAAGGGTTAACTGTCAAATTATGTCAACATTTTCCTGATATTACATAACATTGTTTCCATTGATATTTTTAAAGCAGTCGGCTCTAAAAAATCTTATCAGGTAAATGATTCAGCGCCGGGGTATATTCTCTATTATGATGGAAATCTCGATCTTTCGTAGGGCGATGATGTCTACAGATGGAGAGTTATTTCCAACGGAACAGATGTTCGGGATAACGTCCAAGTATCACAAATTATTCAAGACAACATGCAAGGTAGAGTATTGTGCAGTTTTGATAATGTAAGGGTCAACACAAAAGTTGCTTCAAATCGGCAGCAGACGATTTTGAAGACATTTTGCCAAAAATGTTGAAAATCTCTATAAATGAGATTTTAATTATTTAATGAAGTTGAAAACATTGTTGCAAAAGGACAAATTGCTCGTTTTGAGCAATTTCTTCTTTTGTCACAATTTTTTCAAAAGTCATCTGTATGTGGGAAAGGGTTAAAGGTAATTTAGATAAAATGGCAGCTTTTATTTTGAACTTAGTTAACTGTTTTCCTGTAAGAAGAATGTTGAGTGTCCTCTGCCTCGGAAACAATAATAAAAAAGAAACATTGTTGAAAACATTGTGGGAAAAAAGAAATCTCATGTTACCACAATAACTTTAGATAAGTCTATTTATACATTTATCAACCCTACATCTAATCTGCATTGCAGCATCAGACATCTGAGCAATTTCTCCTTTTGTCGACAATGTTTCTAAAAGTCGTCTGCTGCAGATGCTTCAAAATGCGTATGCAAGTAGGAAAGGGTTAAAGCATTTTATCTTAGCATATCCTCATAGACACAAGTTGCAAAGATTTATAACATCTGATTAATATGGAATTTCTCTCTCTCTCTTCTCTCTCTTCTCCTCTTTCTCTCTCTCTCTCACTCTCTTTCTCTCATCTCACTCTCTCTATTTCTCTCTTCTCTCATCTTCATCTTTCTATCTCTCTCCTCTCGTCTCTCTTCTCTTCTCCATCTTCTCTCTCTCATCTCTCGATCTATGATCCTCCTCTCTCTCTCATCTCTCTCTCTCTCTCTCTCTCTCGATTCTCCTCCCCTACTCACTATCTCTCTCTTCTCTCTCCTCTCTCTCTCTCTCTCTCACTCTCTCATCTCTTCTACTCTCTTTAGTCTCTCTCTCTTCTCATCTCTCTCATAATCTAATCACGTCTCATCTCTCTCCTGGCCCCTCGACTCTCTCTCTCTCTCTCTCATCCCATCTCTTCTCTCTCTCTCTCTCTCTCCTCTCTTCCCTCTCTATCTCTCTCTCTCTATCTCTCTCTCTCTCTCTCTCTCTCACGACAGCTCTCTCTCTCACTCTCACTCTCATCCTATTTCTCTCTCTCTCTCTCTCTCATTTGACCCCCTCCATTCTCTCTCTCTCTCTCTCTCACTCTCATCTCCTCTCCTCTCTCACTCTCCTCTCTCCCCCCCCCCTCCTCTCCATCCTTCGACTCGTTCTCTCTCTCTCTCTCTCACTCTCTCTCTCTCTCTCTCTTCTCTCCTCTCTCTATCTCTCTCTCTCTCTCTCTCTCCTCTCTCTCCCCTCTCTCCTCTCTCCATCTCTCTCCTCTCAATCTCCTCCCTCACTCTCCCTCTCTCCCTCTCATCTCTCTCCTCTCTCTCTATCTCTCTCTCTCTCTCTCTCTCTCTCTCTCTATCTCTCTCTCTTTCTCTCTCTTCTCTTCTCTCTCTCTCTCTTCTTCTCTCTCTCGTCTCTTCTCTCTCTCCTCTCACTCTTCTCTCTCTTCTCTCTCTCTCTCTCTCTCTCTCTCTCTCATTTCTCTCTCTTCTCTCTCTCTCATCTTTAACCCCCTCCATTCCCCTCTTTTACATGATCCTATATGTATTTGATTATTTGTAAATGATGATATTGTTATTTTCATACGTTCATTTTGAGATTTAGAAAGCATAACTGATTTGAACTAGAACTTGATAATTCTATGGTATTTTGTGTTTTCATTTTAGGTGGCTTCATGCTAGCCGATGCACTCATATGGTTTACCCGTCTGAAAAAGCAGTGAATGAAGCTTGACCTTGAAGATGGTGCAAGTATCCGTAGCCATACAGTTTGAGTACATGGTACTTGAGATGAGCCTAATTCCCTACAAGTATACATGTTTTTCCAAATTTATCCCTTTCCCATTAGCAGACCCATATTGACACATCTATGGAAAAAGTCTTTCACATCAGACCTATGGAACAAATTACCTCTTCATATAAAAACATCGGATTCTCTACATACATTTAAGTTACATTGCTTTAAACAATTTCATAGAAATTCACTGTAACATTTTATGATACTGTACTCTTGATTTTTGAATACATTGATGTTTTCGACTCTTTTCAATAATTTTTACTTTCGTTTATCGAAATTTTCCATATTTTTGCCAAGATGTCTACTGCAGAATTGTTGTACATGTATGTGGGAAAGAGTTAATTTACTCCAATGTTCATCTTTTCTCCAGTCTTATACAGTATAAGACATCATAGGGATTGCTTAGTAATTTACCAGAATTAACAGTATATAACCTCTTTGACATTGGATATCACTAAAATTCTAAAGGTATTAGTTTGTATTGATGTAGAAGATGTTTCATTTTAAAACTACACAGACAAGTAAATAAATTCCTTTAACCTTTTCCCACCTACAACAAATCTGCATCAGACGACTTTGAATACATCTGGGCAAAAATAAGGAAATTCTCTATGGTTGAAAGTGTTAATGTTGAATAGTGTTAAAAACATTGTGATAAAAGGCTCATAATGAGCAATTTCTCCATTTGTGACACAATGTTTTCAAAAGTTGTCTTCTGCAGAGGCGTCAGAAAGCGTCTGTATCTTGGAAAGGGTTACATAAATTGTGTTAATGTACAAATGTAGATTTATTTTGCCTCTTCTGCTGCTGATGTTTTTTGAAAACATAATGGCAAAAGGAAAAACTTTCATTGATAAAGATTTTCCATTTTATTGCCCAGATGTCCTCAACATAATCTAAGATCTACGATGATAATAAATTATATATTACAGTTTTTCATAAAAACTGAAGAGAGTACAGAGTATATATGGCAGAGTCAATCAGTAATTTTACGTAACACGCTACAAGTTGGGTGTATCCAGCTACCCACGATAACGACTACAAGCATGTACATAGAAGCTGTCAGGGGAGGGAACTCATTGGGAGATATCGCCTTGGATAATGTGAGGATGGTTGATCGTTGCCAAGGTGAGATGTTCAAATAATGTACTTAACCCTTTCCCTCATCAGGAACGAGGGATACGCATCTCCCCATGCACATCTCTTATGTGGTTAACTCTTCCCCACATACAACAAATCAGCAGCGGACTATTTAAAAGCATATTGGCAAAATATGGAAACACTCTATAAATGAAAGAACTAATATTGAATAAAGGTAAAAACCTTGGTTCAAAAGGAGAAATTTGCAAAAATGTTTTCAAAAGTCTGTCTGCTACTGAGGCATCAGAAAGGGAATGTATGTAGGAAAGGGTAAAATAATCACACAGACAACTTAACCCTTTCCCTCATATAGACGCTTTCTGACACCTCTGCAGCAGACAACTTTTTGAAAACATAGTGACAAAAGAAGAAATTGCTCAGAACGAGCAATTTCTTCTTTTGCCACAATGTTTTCCAATTTTTGTCATAGGTTATCCATTCAATTATGGAGATTTTTTATTTTTTGACGTTCAAAGTCGTCTGCTGCAGAATTGTCGTATGAGGGAAAGGGTTAAGGTGGCTGTATTCAGCTACCCGTGATTACACCAGTACATCATATTGTCAGAAAGCATTTGCTATTGATAATATTAGGGTAGGTATCAATCTCTTCCGCAGCAGACAGCATTGTTCGAAAAGGAGAGTTGTATTGAGCAATTTTGCTTTTTTAGCTCCACTGGCTGAAAGCCAGTCGAGCTTATGTCATGGCGAATTGTCCGTCGTGCGTGCGTGCGTGCGTAAACTTTTTCCTTTAAACGACTTCTTCTCACTAACCACTTGGCCAATTTGGTTGAAACTTCATAGGAAGCATCCTCTCAATGTCCTCTCTTAAATTCCTTCAATTTTTTTTGATCCATCCATAATTCTGGTTTCCATGGCAACCAAAAGAAAAAAATAGTGAAAACTTAAAAAATCTTCTTCTCTGAAAGTGTTAGGCCGATTTTCAAATAATTTTGTAGAAATGTTCCTTGGGTGACCCTTTATTAGATTCCTTCAAGAAATGTTGATTGGTCGAAAAACATGGTCGCCAGAGGGCGGGGCTATTTTGCCTTATATGACCATAGTGAAAACTTAAAAAATCTTCTTCTCCGAAAGTGTTCAGCCGATTTTCAAATAATTTTGTAGAAATGTTCATTGGGTGACCCTCTATCAGATTCCTTCAAGCCATGTTGATTGGTCGAAAAATATGGCCGCCAGAGGGCGGGGCTATTTTGCTCTATATGACCATAGTGAAAATTTAAAAAATCTTCTTCTCCAAAAGTGTTGAGCAGATTTTCAAATAATTTTGTAGAAATGTTCTTTGGGTGACCCTCTATCAGATTCCTTCAAGCCATGTTGATTGGTTCAAAAATATGGCCGCCATGGGGTGGGGCTATTTTGCCTTATATGGCTATTGTGAAAACTTAAAAAATCTTCTCCGACGAAAGTGTCAGGCCGATTTTCAAATAATTTTGCAGAAACATTCCTTGGGTGACACTCTACAAGATTCCTTTAAGCCATGGTGGTTGGTAAAAAATATGGCCACTAGGGGGCAGGGCTGTTTGGAAATTTGATTTTTGCCTTATGGCCGTGGAGCGATACTGGCCCTCTTGGGCCTCTTGTTATACAATTGTAAAAGATCCTCTGCTGAAGAGGCGTCCGTAAGCCTCTAAATATGGGAAAGGGTTAAGAAAATTGTTTTAACTTTGTCATTATATGCCATTGAATAACTAATGGCTTAGAGTTCTAGATAATGTATAAGAAATCTAACAAAGAATGCTCAATTAAGATGTCCTAAGATAGTCGTAAGATATTGAAATTAAGTGAATTGACCATTTAAAACCCAACTTTTGTCTATTTACAGGAAAGAACATTTTGATGCATCTTCATTCTAGGAACTTTGAAAACTTGGATGGAAATGGAATGCATTTCAAAATAATAAATTCACTCATGATGTATTGTATACCAACAAAACCAAATAACAGTTGCCGTTTTTATACCCCCAGATACATAGTATATGGGGGCTCTTGTCGGTCGGTCGATCCGTTGGTCTGTGGACATTTTTTGTGAACACTATTTCTCAGCTACCCTTGTTCAGAATTCAATATAACTTCACAAGAATGATTGATACCAAGACTAGTTGTGCATATGGTCGGCGTATTGCACTGGAATTATTTTTAAATGAGTTATGGCCCCTTGAATTTCTCATACATATGTATATTGTCAGGCACCAGCTGGGGGTATTCATCACCTTCAGTGATATTTCTAGTTTTGTTTTGTTTCTCTTTTAAGAAGTGTCTGAAAACTAGGTTAATGGACTATAGTAACTTTTCTATGAATAATCTTTCAGGATTTACCAATTGTGTCGCAGGTTCGGAAAGCTGTAACTATACAATAGAATCCCCAATGACAGATGGTTATACTTGGGTAGAAGAGGACTATGGTATACTTTTTTTAACCCTCTCCCACATACAAACTCTTTTTGACGCCTCTACAGAAGACAACGTTTGAAAGCATTGTGGCAAAAAGAGAAATTACTTATAATGAGCAATTTCTCTTTTTGCCAAAATGTTTTCTACTTCATTCAATTATTGTTCTTTTATTTGTTTTCATATTATTTGACTAAATATCTTAAAAGTTGTCTGCTGCAGATTTGTTATATATGGGAAATGGTTACAGTTAAGAACATCATGAAATTGACAATCTGAGCGGAAAGTGATTGGATCGTGAGCATGATTGGAACGAAGTTGGAACACTTCATGAGCGGAACGGAATTTTACGCTCTGAACGAAACAATCATAATGAACGAAAAAATTCAATCACATGAATGCTTCGCTCAATCTGAGCGGAACGGGAAAAAGCAATCATAATGTTATGAATGAGTGAACGCTTTATGAGCAAAACGGAATAGAGCGGAGCGTGAACGGTAAATTTGTCAATTTCAAGATGTTCTTAACTGTAATGGCTAATATCTGTACCTACTTTGATAAATACATTATCATATGAGCAATAAAGGGTCTTAACCCTTTCCCACCTATAGATGCATCTGCAGCAGACAACTTTTGAAAATATTGTGACAAAAGGCGAAATTGCTCAAAACAAGCAATTTTTTCTTTTGCAACAATGTTTTCAAATTTTTCAGTAATTATACGTACAATTATAGAGATATTTAATATTTTTTAGTACACATTTTCAAAGTTTTCTGCTGCAGATTTGCTGCATGTGGGAAAGGGTTAATGTATCTGTACACAATGAAGACTCGGGCGAGACTCCACATGCACAATGAGTCACTGCAGATTTTTCACTGTCTGTCTGAAGTGTAGCTCAATTTATTTGATTCAAATATACATATATACAGGTTCCTATTACAGAGAGTCTTCTGTGTTATTTTACGTCGTTTTCAAGATTATTTCAGTTATATCACATTGACAGTTCGCTTATTCATATGATCCCTGAGTGAACAAACCAGTACTGCATAGGCTAGAAAATGTGCCTTGCCCATGGGCACTCCATCATGACCGTCTTGCACTGACTGTGGATCGAACCCGGGATGCTCGGTTTCAAATCCCAGACGCTAACAACACAACCATGGAGGATTCCTACAGAGAGGCAATAGGACCTCAGATAACAAGGACGAGGCTCATGGCAAATGTATTTGTATCAATTTGGTCCTTCTTAGGATATTGCCTTACTATTAGCAACCTTTTGAACAATGCATTTATTCAAAAAATGCCCCAGTAGCTCAGCTGATAACGACACTGGCTGTCAATCAAGGGATTTAATAGCGTTTAACCCCAATCAATCAATCTATCAACCTGTTTGTTTTACAGTGGCAGATGGCAAAGTACAAAAAGCTTACCGTTTAGAAGACAACTCTTCACCATATGGAGCATGGTCAAGGGTTATTTCCCCTGATTTCTTCATTGGTAATGGACAGTACCATTTATCATTCAGTATATTAAAGCAAGGAACTGGTACATTTAAGGTACAAGTTATAGTTTTAATCCTCCCCCACATACAACAAACCAACAGCATACAGCTTTGAAAACATCTAGACAATGATTATGGAAAATATCCATTAATCAAAGTATAATTATTGTATAGAATTGAAAACATTATGACAAAAGGAAATTTTGCCTTTTGGCATAACGTTTTCAAAGTCATCTTCTGCAAATAAGGCTTCATTTTTGAAAGTGTCAACTTTTCAAACATGCAGTTTTATTTTGAGTTTTTTGACACGTCCGCTGCAGAAAATTTGTTGATGATCACATTCTCCTGTTGTCACATTCATCTCCATTCTGTAATTATCCCCTCGGTTACGAAGTAAGCGAGAAAGGGATATAGTAACGGGACCGTCCGTATGTATGTGTGTCCGTCCGTCCGTCCAGATCTTAACCAAACTTGGTATAAAGTAAGTATATGGTAACATCTTGAAGCCTATTGATTTTCAAGGTCATAGGTCAAAGGTCAAGCCCAAAATTGGACTTGCAATATTTTCAGCTGTGGCAACCTTGTCACCACTCTACACTGACCATTACTTGACAGATTTTAACCAAACTTGGTATACAGTTACTTTATGATAATTTCTTGAAGCCTATTGGTATAAAGTTACTTTATGATAATATCTTGAAGCCTATTGATTTTCAAGGTCATAGGTCAAAGGTCAAGCTCAAAATTGGACTTACAATATTTTCAGCTGTGACAGCCTTGTTGTCACCACTCTACACTGACCATTCCTTGACCGATCTTTATAAAACTTATTATACAGTTAGTTTATGATAATATTTGAAGCCTATTGATTTTCAAGGTCATAGGTCAAAGGTCAAGCCCAAAATTGCACTTACACTATTTTCAGCTGTGGCAACATTGTCACCACTCTACACTGACCATTACTTGACAGATTTTAACCAAACTTGGTATACAGTTACTTTATGATAATATCTTGAAGCCTATTCATTTTCAAGGTCATAGGTCAAAGGTCAAACTCAAAATTGGACTTACAATATTTTCAGCTGTGGCAGCCTTGTCACAACTCTTCACTGACCATTCATTGACCAATCTTAATAAAACTTATTATACAGTTAGTTTATGATATGTCTTGAAGCCTATTGGTTTTCAAGGTCATAGGTCAAAGGTCATGCCCAAAATTGAACTTGATTGAACTTACAATATATCTCAGCTGTGGCAACCTTGTTACCACTCTACACTGACCATTCCTTGACAGATCTTATCCAAACTTGGCATACAGTTAGTTTGTGACAATATTTTGAAGCCTATTGATTCAAGGTCATAGGTCAAAGATCGAAGTCAAAAATTGGACTTAAATATTTAGATCACAAGAGAACTCAATGTGATGATTGAAAGCCGAGGGGATGCATCCGCTTTGCGGTGCCCTTGTTATACTTTCCTTTATATTTATTTAATGTCTATATATTACAAAGTCATTTGCCGCAGATTTATTGTATGTTGAAATGGGTTAATCCTTTTCCAATAAAAAACAAATCCGTAGCAGAGGACTTTAATAAGATACAGGGATATAATACAACATCTCTATAAAGGAAAGTATCATAATTGAGTACAGTTGAAAACTCTGTGGCAAAAGGAGAAACTGCTCATCACGAGCCTGGATTTATTGGTGTATTCTGTATCCCATAAGCTGAATGTCAAGGCTTTTTAATAATGATACTGTCATTTATAGAGAAATCTCGATATTTTTGCCAAGAAGTGTTGAAAGTCGTCTATTGCAGATAAGTTGATAAATGACTTTAAGAATAAAAAGAAATTCAAATCCAATTCCAGTCTAAGTCAAGTCCCTTTTGATAGTTTTGATTAATACATCTGATCAAATGTGTGTACATCAACAGATTTCATTAAGTTTGTACATATCAACTTATTATTAGATACATGTATGTGTACATAAAAAAACTTGATTAGATATGAGTACATCAACAAGTTATTATATATGTGTACACTAATGAATTGGATTAAATATGTGTACATCACTCCATTCCTCACAGATATAATCAATAATAAATAACTTTATAATCGTTGTAAATTTAACATGCAATTATTTTCTCTTGTTTTGTTTTCAGATTTATATCACAAACGGTCTTATAAAAAAGGAACTGTACACGTCATCCGTATATTACGCTGACGACTTCGAGCGATACTGTATAACTGTAAACCTAACTGATATGAATGGTGCAACACTTGTGTTAGAGTCGATGAAAGGCTCACTTGGGTTGTACAAAGATATACTGAACGACACTGAAGTGGTTGTTGTCAGAGATGTTGATCTTAAACCTGGCACATGTAAAAACAGTAAGATGTTGTTTTTAATGAGTTGACCGTTTGCCTAGTACATGTTTAACAAATAAAGAGCAGACAACTTTGAAAACATCTAAATGAAATTTGTCTATAAATTAAAGTGTATTTATTGAAAGAGTTAAAGAGTTGAAGACATTGTGGCGAAAGGAGTTTATAATGTTTTATAATACTTTCTAAAATCTAATGTATAATCCGAGCCACATAATGACAAATATCTGCAGCAGACGACTTTAAAAACAGTTTGGCAAATAATATGGAAAATCTCTTAACATGAATCTATAATTATTGAGTAGAGTGGAAGATATTGTAGCAAAAGGAGGAATTGCTCATCATGAATATTTTCTTCCTTTGTCACAATGTTTTCAAAAGTCATCTGTAGCAGAGACATCAAAATGTGTCTACAAGTGGGAAAGGGTTAAGATGTGTAAAAATATGTCTGCTTGTGAGAATGGGTAAAGTTACAACCAGAGTAAATTTTAATCTTAACCCTTTCCCACATACAACAAATCTGAAGCAGCGCTAGACTGTTTTGTAAACATCAAGGCAAAATATGGTATTTTTTTGCCGGATTGCTTACGCAATTCCGGTCTATAGATTGGCGATGTCAGTCTGTCTGTCCGTCAACATTTTGGTTAAAGTTTCAGGTTGAGGCAAAATCTCAGCACTGGAAAGAGTTACAAACTTGAGACTTTGCCTGAAGGTAACCAGTAACAAGTTCTATTGATTTCTATGGTTACTTTGACCTTGACCTTGGTTTGTCTATTTTCAAGGTCAAATTGCCGACAACCCTGCCTTACCGTCTTCAGCGGTTTCTTATCTAAATGACACTGTAATTATTAAATAGAGTTGAAAACATTGTGTCAAAAAGATGCTTAAATATGCGTCTGCAGGTGAGAAAGGGTTATGTAGTCCAGAGATCCAGAGTTTTATTCTTTGCTTGGCATACTTTCTTTTGGACCTGTGTCTTCACATATACATGTATATATATGTGAAACTTTTTCATGCCTTTTGTCAAGGTTTTTATAATGACTGATGGATTTATTTTATCTGAATACTTTATTTGTTACATGAACATGTTACCATACTATTAGCTCTTCTTATATAGATATTACATTTTGTACCATATTATTCAAATTTAGAAAATTATTAGAAAGGTTTTATAAACAGTGGTTTATCAAGAAATATAAAACATGATTTAGTCTTACTTTTTCTAGTCTTCAGCACTTTAAAGCACTTAAATTGCCCTGACTGGTATCAGCTATGGATATTTTTGATAAAACCTGTCTATATCACATTGAAGTGATAAAACGCCGTTTTAGCCCTTTCCCACATACAGATGATGCTTTCTAATTCCTCTGCAGCGGACTCGGGAAAACATTGTGGCAATTGTAGAAATTGCTCATAATGAGCAAATGATCCTTTTTCCACAATAATATCAACTTTATTCAATATATTCAATTATAGAGATTTTCCATATATTTGGTAAATAGACTGCTGCAGATTTTTTGTATGTGGGAAAGGTTCAACTTCACCATGATGATTTATATCAATCTCCTATTTAAACAAACAATTATCAACTATACCAATCACATCAAACTATTTTGGAGCAATGCCTGCCTTCAATCTAATATATTTTCATAATAGATACCTTTCTAGTTAATTGTCAAAAGGTAGTATCCATTTTAGTTTTACCCCTTTGCCACATAAAACAAATCTACAGCAGATGACTTTGAAAACATTTAGTCAAATATATATGGAAACTCTATGCAATTCCAATTATAGAATGTATTGGAATTGACAAAAACATTTTCGGAAAAGATAAAAAATACTCAGTATGATCAAATTTTCCTTTTGCCACAATGTTTTCAAGAAGGCATTCACATCTGTGCGTGGTAATTATGGGTTACGACAATGTTACTTTAAATTGTGCCAAACAGGAAAGACCCCAAATCGCTACAGGCAACTCATACCAATTTTCTATCAACACTAAATAACATTTTACAGATTCCTTGTTGAGAAACACATGTTCCTTTGATGATCATCTCTGTGTATATGAAATCGAGAATTCACCCGGTATTTCACGCTGTGAGCCAGTCTATGAGTGGTTTAGAAATGGTGGAAGTTTTAACTACAACCTCCTGAAATCGGATACGGACCATTCTACCCATACAATAAATGGTAAATAGAATTTAATTTAATTTCATTGATAAATGAACATTTTCCCACACCCAATTAATCACTTTTTAGCTCACCTGAGCTTTGCTCAAGGTGAGTTATTGTGATCGCCTTTTGTCCGTTGTGCGCCGTCCGTCGTGCGTCAACTTCTTCTCCTCAGTAACCAGTGGGTCAATTGGGATGAAACTTCACAGAAAGCATCCTCTCAATGACCTCACCAGATTTCCTTCAAATTTTTGGGATCCATGCAGAATTCTGGTTTCCATGGCAACGAAATGAAAACGACTTCAAAATTCTTCTTCTCCCAAACTGGTTGGCAGATTTTCAAATAATTTTGTAGAAATGTTCCTTGGGTGACCCTCTATCAGATTCCTTCAAGCCAAAAAACATGGCCGCCAGTGGGCGGGGCTATTTTGCATTATATGGCTATAGTGAAAACTTAAAAAATCTTCTCCTCCAAAAGTGTCTGGCAGATTTTCAAATAATTTTGTAGAAATGTTCCTAGGGTGACTCTCTATCAGATTCCTTCAAGCCAAGTTGATTGGTCGGAAACTATGGCTGCCAGGGGGCGGGGCTTATATAGCTAAAGTGAAAAAGAAAATAAAATCAGGTGAGCGATTCCAGGGGCCATCATGGCCCACTTGTCAGTACAAACACTGAAGAGCCTTGGATGCTATGCAGGAAATGATGCCATTGTGGCGTTTGCAAGACTACACCAAGTCAACATTATCATACATCAGCTGAATGATCCATTCTTTCTAGTAGGTGTCCAACAACAATTCACTGATTTTGTTACCTGTGAGTTCTCTACTCACAGTGACTCCTAAATGGAAAAATTGTCAGTCCATGTAACTCATAATCATTCTATTGTCTGCCTTAATTAATTAAGTTTTTCCCACTTATAGACGCTTTCTGACGCCTCTGCAGCAGACAGCTTTTGAACACACTGTCACAAAAGTAAAAATTACTCGTAATGAGTAATTTCTTTATATGCCACAATGTTTTCAATTTTTTTTAGCAATTATTCCTTCATCTATGGAGATTTACCAATTTTTGCCAACATATTTTGAACGTCCTCTGCTGAAGATTTACACGTTCTATTTGAGTTAATAGGGTCACACTTGTCTGCCTTAACTGGGTGACACTTATGGATCCTGTCTCTCTTGTCTGTCCATCTGTCTATTTGGGTTTCTTTGAACACTCATGTTTAACCCTTTCCCACATACAATAAATCTTCAGCAGATGACTTTGAAAACACCTAAATGTTTGACTATCTCTTTTTAGCTCACCTGAGCTTTGCTCAAGGTGAGTTATATGATCGCGATTTGTCCGTTGTCCGGCGTCCGTCAACTTCTTATCCTCAGTAACCAGTGGGTCAATTGGGATGAAACTTCACAGAAAGCATCCTCTCAATGACCTCACCAGATTTCCTTCAAATTTTTGGGATCCATGCAGAATTCTGGTTTCCATGGCAACGAAATGAAAAAAACTTCAAAATTCTTCTTCTCCCAAACAGTTTGGCAAATTTTCAAATAATTTTGTAGAAATATTCCTTGGATGACCCTCTATCAGATTCCTTCAAGCCATGTTGATTGTTCAAAAAACATGGCCACCAGGGGGGCGGGGCTATTTTGCCTTATATGGCTATAGTGAAAACTTAAAAAATCTTCTCCTCCGAAAGTGTCAGGCCGATTTTCAAATAATTTTGCAGAAATGTTCCTTGGATGACCCTCTATCAAATTCTTTCAAGCCATGTTGATTGGTCAAAAAACATGGCCATCAGGGGGGCGGGGCTATTTTGCCTTATATGGCTATAGTGAAAACTTAAAAAATCTTCTCGTCCGAAAGTGTCAGGCCGATTTTCAAATAATTTTGTAGAAATGTTCCTTGGATGACCCTCTATCAGATTCCTTCAAGCCATGTTGATTTGTCAAAAAACTTGGCCGCCAGGGGGGAGGGGCTATTTTGGCTTATATGGCTATAGTGTAAACTTAAAAAATCTTCTTCTCCGAAAGTGTCAGGCCGATTTTCAAATAATTTTGTAGAAATGTTCCTTAAGTAACCCACTTTCAGATTCCTTCAAGCCATGTTGATTGGTCAAAAAACATAGCCGCCAGTGGACAGGGCTATTTTGCCTTATATGGCTATAGTGAAAACTTAAAAAATCTTCTCCTCCAAAAGTGTCAGGCTGATTTTCAAATAATTTTGTAGAAATGTTCCTAGGGTGACCCTCTATCAGATTCCTTCAAGCCAAGTTGATTGGTCGGAAACTATGGCCGCCAGGGGGCGGGGCTTATATAGTTAAATTGAACAAAAAATAAAATCAGGTGAGTGATCCAGGGCCATCATAGCCCTCTTGTTTGTGTTTTGCAGGTCGTTATATGTCTGTTGTCCATCAAGAAGGTCTACAACCCAAGAGCACCTCTTTACGTTTTGAATCGATGAATATACAAGATGAAAATTCGGTTAAAGCTGTGTCGCTTTATATTAGAATGTTCGACATGAATCTGGAACAATCAGGTATACATTGGATGTGTGGTAACTCGTAGTCGAACCGGACCTATAAATTACTTTGAGTGATTGTCATTTCCTTTTAAACTTTTCCACATACAGATAGTGTAGGCTTTGTTATTGATTTAAACTGAAAAGTCTTTATATAAAAAAGTTATTGATGTGTTCAAGTGATCACATTAAGTAATTGCTGGATTTTTGCTCAATTTCTTCTTTTACCACAATGTTTCAAAATTCGTCTTTTGCAAAGGCGTCAAAAAGCGTCTGTATGTTGGAAAGGGTTACAGTCACATACAAAGGAATTTCCCACCCATAGACTCATTTTGATGCATTTGCGGCAGACGGCTTTTGAAGACATTGTTGGAAAGAAGAAATTCCCTATAATAAGCAATTTCTCCTTTTGCTATGTATGATGTTTTCAACTCTTATAACCCATTACTTCACACAGCTTTTCAAAGGTCCTCTGCTTTACAATCATCAGACGAACAATTTCACCTATCTAGTCTAGAAAACTGAAAGAACTATATTGATAAAGAGTTGAAAATATTGAAATAAAAGGTGAAATTGCTTGTTTTGAGCAATTTCACCTTTTATTGCAATGTTTTCAAAGGTCGTCTGCAACAGCAGGCGTCAAATGTCGAATGTGTGCAGTGATGGGAACATTATACATTCATTTTTTGAGACTTTCCATATCTTTACCTCAATGTTTTTCAAAGATATGATAATAGCAATAATTCCTATTGTAGATATTTTTATAACTGTATCTGGAGTCAAATTCGATGTCAGGACCCATCTTCTACCTTTGGACGTCTGGCAGCCAGTGTGCATAGCCGTGAGCAATCTTCAGACTGATTTAATTGATGTTTCGATTACTGCCAAAGCCGTGACATGTGATATTGATGATGTTTCCCTACTTTACATGACTTGCCCTGGTAAGTCCATATTATCAAATAAATTTAAAGCTTAACCTCGGATACATATGATGCTGTCTGCAGCAGACTGTGTCAGAAAACGCTTAGGAAAGCCCGAATTTGTTTAAAATATTTTGAATCTTGTATCATAATTATAATTGCAATTTTCCATATGTTAAATACTGGTAATTATTCTTATATAATACTTTCAATTTTTATTTATTTTATATTTAAAAGCATATAGATGCCTCTGCAGCAGTTTTGAAAACATTGTGTCAAAATGAAAAATTGCATATATTGAACAATTTCTCCTTTTTCCACAACATTTGCATTTCTATTCAATGATTAAACAATCATTTTAAGAGATTTTTCATTGTTTTGTCAACTGTATTATGGTCAACATTAAAACCCTGCTTTTCTAGCTCTACTTTGTTTCTTTTTTTATATAGGTTCAGTAAACTGTAGTTTTGATGCTGAAAATAACTGTGGCTACACACTGGAAAATGGATGGAAGCGGACAGGTAAGATATAAATGAGCGGTACTCCATGAATCCATAAATCAACCTTTGAGTTATTGTCGCACATTTTCTAATTCCTAATTTGAAGATTTTTATGCTAAAACTCCTAAACAAATTCAATATATATACATTTCTATTAACTAAAAACATTTTTTTTATTTTCTTATTTTGAATGCATGCAGTAAGTGTTTTAAGGAAACAAAATGAACAGAATAATGAACATTATCATTTTTCACACACCGCAATCCTTGTTTTCCTTATACTTTCAACACCTTTGAATCTATTTAATGTTTTGGGGTTTCATGTGAACCCATCGTTCAGTACTCCTGAGTACTTTGATTGTTTCTCTAATAGTTGGTAAAACATGAATGGTGGAATATTTTTAAGTAAATGACTTAAGTTGTCAAAAATAGTTAAATTTCTGACTAACAATACTTGTTAAGAAATGAAATCCTTTGGCATTTTTATTAGGAAAACAAAAATGATAAAATACGCTTATAAGTATGTTTATGTATTGCCCAGCGCTAAGTAAGGTTGGTGTAATAAGACCCAAATCAGCTGGTTCATCTGCCCAAACTTATCAGAACCTTCATAAGTTGACAAAAGCTTCTAAAAAGCTTATTTAACCCTTTCCCTCATACAACAATTTTGCAGCAGACGACTTTGAACAAATTTTGTCAAAAAATGAAAAATCTCTATAATTGAATGGATAACCTATGACTAAAAGTGGAAAACATTGGGGCAAAAGGAGAAATTGCTCGTTTTGAGCAATTTCTTCTTTTGTCACTGTTTTCTAAAAGCTGTCTGCTGCAGAGGCGTCATAAAGCGTCTATATGAGGGAAAGGGTTAAGTAATATTTGAATACTGTCGATTACGATCAGATTGTGCGGGTTAAATTATGTTCTGCACTTCATGTATTTACAGATGGATATGTTCAAGTATCGGAAGATGGCTCTAGATTGATTTCCCCAGTTCTTAACACAGACAGTGAATCATGTCTGGAATTTAGTCGGAGGTCTGAAGTAAATGGTTCTCGCATGATAAGGGGAATAACACAGCTGTTGGACAAACGGACCTTAAAGAAAATTAAATACGAAGAACAGTTTATAATACAACAAACCACGGAATGGAAAATGATACAGTTCCAGGTATTGTAATTTTGTATTTTTTTAGAATTAATGAGAAATTCAAGTGATCATCAACTGATATTAATCTCCTTTTGGAAATTAGAATAATTGTTAACCCTTTCCCAAATGTAGATGCATTCTGACGCCTGCAGCAAACAACTTTAGAAAATATTGTCGCAACAGAAGAAATTACTCATTATGAGCAATTTCTCCTTTTGTCGTTTTCAACTCTTTAAGTTATTCTTTAAGAAATGTTCCATATTTTGCCAAGATGTTTGCAAAGTCGTCTGCTGCAGAGTTGTTGTATGTGTGAAAGGTGTTTTGTTGTCTGTTTACACTGATGTCCTCTTTTATATATGCTATTACAAGTCCAAATGGACATGAAAGTCAATGAGAAAATAGCAAAAAACAAACTTGTTACGTTGAAATATATTAACCATTTCTCTCATAGAAACTTTATTCTGACGACTCTTCAGCCACCGACACTTATGCTCTGCACCAGAATACAATTGAAAATATTGTAACAACAGGTTGATTGATTGATGTATTGGGGTTTAACGCCGTTTTTAACAATTTCTCAGTCATATCACGGCGGCCAGTTCACCTACTCATGCATTCCCTGGTTTTCTCACACCAGTACTCCACACAACAATCTTCCCAAGCAACTGGCTGCTTTCCCACATAGACTTGGCCCATTGGTGGAAGACGAATGACGCATGTCGCATTGACTTTTGTCAATCGTCGTAAAGAAAGTGTAACAACAGGAGAAATTGCTCAATTTTTCCCCCCTTTCCATATACTAAGCTTTGATATATATATATATATATTTTCCATAGTTTTGCTTACATGGTTTTAAAGTCGTCTGCTGCAGATAGCTGTTTGTTTGAAAGGGTTAACCTCTTATTGTTGATAGGGGTTTTTACGCTGTTTTCAACAATGTTTCACTCATATGAAAGTGGCCAGTTCACCCACTCATGTGTTTCCTGGCTTTCTCACACCAGTAATCCACACAACATTCTTTCCAAGCAACTGGCTGCTTTTCCACATAGACTGTTACCCCATTGGTGGAATACAAATGGTGCTATATGTCACATTGACTTTTGTCAAACGTTGGAAAGAATGTTGGCCGATCTGGGGTTAGCACTTGCAATCCCTGGATTGACAGCCTGCATCACTACTGACTGAGCTACCCCTTATCATTGATCATCTATCTTGCAGACTTTTACCTCCTCAGATACAAAGGGCTTGCTGTGTCGATAGATTTAATCCTTTCCCTCATACGACAATTCTGCAGCAGACGACTTTGAACGTATTTTGTCAAAACAAAGAAAATCTCTATAATTGAATGGATAACCTATGACAAAAAGTGGAAAACATTGTGGCAAAAGGAGAAATTGCACGTTTTGTGCAATTTCTTCTTTTGTCACTATGTTTTCAAAAAGCCGTCTGCTGCAGAGGCCTCAGAAAGCGTCTATTTGAGGGAAAGGGTTAATATTTTAATTCAAATTAAGTTAACTTTACATTGTAACCATACTTTGTTTTAGATTCCAGCTGTCACAGACACGGTGTTGGCCATATCCTTCACAGATATTGGTTTGGGTGCTCCGATTTTTGTTGATGAAGTTTCTTTTACCAATATGTCGTGTAACCCGATTGGTAAGTTTGAATGAATCCCTTTCCAACTTGCAGACACATTCTGACGCATGTAGAAGAGATGACTTTTGAAAACATTGTGGCAAAAAGAGAAATAGCCAATTATGAGACATTTCTCCTTTAGCTGCAATGTTTTCTACCTAAACCTTAAAATTTACTTCTATTTATAAAGATATTACATATTTAAGCATAGATGCTTTCAAAGTCTCTGCTGTTGATTTGCTGTTTGTTGGAAAGGGGTGTTAAATCTGAACTCAAACATATGCAAGTTGGTTACACTTAAGCCTTTATCACATACACTCAATCTGCAGAAGACGGCTTTGAAGGAATCTAGGCAAAATGTTTAAATTCTTTATAAATAAAAAATATAACTATTAATTAACAGGTTTTATTTCTTGCCCCACATACAACAAATCTGCAGCAGACGAATTCAAAAACATATTGGCAAAAAAAGCCTTTGGCCAGGATGTCTTTTGAAAACACCTCATTATCAATCTTTAACCTAAAGTTTTTTCTTTGCTATAGATGTTTTCAAAGTAGATATGCCTTTAACCCTTTTCCAACATCAAACAAATCTGCAGCAGATGACTTTGAAAACATCTAAAAAGGAAGGCAAATCGCTAAAAGTTATAGTTTAATTATTGAAAAGAGTTGAAACATTGTGGCAAATGAAGAAATTGCTTTTTGTGTCACCTGCGTAGCATATTAGGCACTTAGGGATTACTTTTTTTTTGTCCGGCGTCCGTCCGTCCGTCTGTCTGTCGTCACACTTTTTCGTCACGTTTTCAAATAACTTTTTTTCTTCCTCTCAAAGGATTACATTGGAACTTCTGACAAATGTTTATATCAATGTGTGTGACGGGTTCACAAAAGGGGGGATAATCCAAATATTTTTATATCAGAGTTATTGCCCCTTTTCTGACAAGGCCTGGCAGGTGACACACGTGCTCCGGGGAGCACTCCATTCTAGTTTATGAGCTATTTCTCCCTTGCTGAAACGTTTTCAAAAGTTGTTTGCTGCAGATGCACCAAATTGGGTTAATCACATCCCATACACAATCAGAGGAAAGGTCTATGCAATGTTCAACAGCTTCCTTATCTTGCAATGAAATCTTTGAAATTCAAACTTGTGTACAATTTTCAGTATGTAATGCAGAGGAACATGCCTGTGGAAATTCCTATTGCATATCAACAGATCACGTATGTGATGGGATGGTTGACTGTCCAGACAGATCAGATGAGACAAACTGTGGTAAACATTTATATCATATCATGGCGTTTCCTGGTTAAACTTTTACTGGTATGAATAATACTTTTTCACTGAGATTTGGGACAAGCAGTATTACATATCGCCTCTGATAAGCTCAGCTGTTAACAACAATGAAATTTGATATATTACATGTTCACCTTTCAAATTATATTCCAGCTCAGTGATGTGTAGTTGATCAGGATATTTCCTAACCCTTTCCCTCAAGTAGACGCTTTCTGACGTCTTTGCAGCAGACGACTTAACACGAGCAATTTCTCCTTTTCCTCAATACTTACCTTTTTTTGGTAATTATGCTTTCATTTATAGAGATTTACCATACTTTTACTTTTGCCTAGATGTTTTCAAAGTCATCTGCTGCAGATTTGCTGTGTAGGGGAAAGGGTTAAGTTGTCTATTTTGAAAACCTCTGAGGAGAAATTTGAGATTTGTAGACATTTGAATGCATAACTCTATTTCAAGACTGAAACCATTGTAGGATTTGTCCCTTTTCCACCACATTTTCAAAATAGGTCTGTTGCTGCAGTGTCAAGTGTCGTCTGTATCTGGTAAAGGATTTATACTTGTTTTATTTTTGTTGTTGACAGATCATGAATGAGCAGCATTTATGACAAGGCAAAGTTATCAGTTGCATTATATATAGGCACTTAAGTAATGAAAATGAATGTTTGTACCAACCAATCGGAAAATTTGTCAATATGACTAGATTATGATGGGATATTAATTTAAGGTAGTTCTTTTTTACTTTCAGATAATTGTAGTCATTGCTATTTAAAGGTGTACGGTGAATGTATATGCAGTTATACTTCTGTTAATGTAAATGCTGTATCAGTCTTTAATGCTTCAAGTAAGTATATGACATTTAACCCTTTCCCACATACAACAAATCTGAAGCAGACGACTTTGAAAACCTACATACAAAAACGTGAAAAATCTCCTTAAAAGAGTTGAAAACATTGTGGCAAAAGGGGAAATTGCTTGTTTTGAGCAGTTTCTTCTTTTGCCACAATGTTTTCAAAAGTCGTTTGCTGGAGATGCGTCAAAATGAGACAAGTGGGAAAGGGTTGTTTAATGAGAAATTGTAAATTGAAAATATATAAACGAGACCAAAGAATTTTAGCTTTGTATCATTCCAAGATTGAACCGAGTCTTCTATGGCAACAAGCTAATGCGTGCAACCAGAGACAAAGGTTAGGGATTCGATCTGCCTTACTGGGGCCATAATGAAGGGCCAATGCCAAAACACTCCAGGCACATTGTCGTGTATAGTACTTGCTAGTCATCATTAATAACTGTCTGTTTCTGTGGTTTCCAATGATATTGAACCTTCTTAGTGGATACAGTTTTGAGAGTGGCCAGGACTCGGTCCGTGGTTGACACATAAACATGGTTGGTGAGCAGTCAGCTAGTTAAATAATGGTGCCAACTGCCTGTCTGTGTGCACGGTGCCAGGCAAAAATGATAGGATTCAGGAAGTAGACATGCTAACATGTCTGTCAGATAATCAGTAGTTCTTTTTCCCTTTCCAACATACAATAAATCTGCAGCAGACGACTTTACAAACAGAGTGACAAAAACCTAAAAAATCTCCATAAAAAGTGGCCTAATTGTTAAATAAAGTTGGAAACATTGTGGCCAAAGGAGAAATTGCTCATCATAAACAATTTCACGGCCACAATGTTTTCAAAAGTCGTATGCTGCGATTGCTAAACATGCATCTGCAGGTGGGAAAGGGTAAAATAGGCCTGCCACTATATTACAAAGACTTATACATGTATCAGAGACTTCAATAAAAGTGATAGCAATGGCCTCCCTGCTTGAGTCTTGAATTACTGGAGATAGTAAGACTACATATGCATTTTTGCTATGATACGTTTACAGGTAAGAGTTGCAATTAAATCCTATGTTAAAAGAGAAAATTATTGAACATTGCATTGACCCTTTCCCACATATAGACGCATTTTGATGCCTCTGCAGCAGACGTTTTTTGAAAACTTTGTGACAAAAGAAGAATTGCTCAAAACAAGCAATTTCTCCTTTTGACACAATGTTTTCAACTCTTTCAATAAGCATATATATATGTCTTTATTTATGGCCCTATTCCACTACGACCACGAATCCCACGAATCACCAAAAATAGCTAAATTTTAGGATTCGTAGATGGATCGTTATCATTTCGCGAAGTTCTTAACTCATTCGTATATATTCGTAGTCGGTTCTTGCAATTCTTGAGCGATCGGGAATTCGTGACAACAGTTTTGAACTGTTCAAAGTTTTGGCCCCGAACTCCACGATTAAAAAAATCGTAGCTTATTCGTAACAACTTCGTAGTGCGTTCTTGGGCATCGTAACTGAAACGTAATCGATTCCCACAGAATATGTATTCGTACCTGATTCGTACATGCATTCGGTGTGTTCTTAGCGTAGTCGTAACTGATTCCTAACGTCCGGGCAGTATTCGTAATAGATTCTTATACATCGTAGTCAATTCTCGCGGGACTCCAGCCGAACCAAATATATGTATCGTAAATGAATCGTCACGAATTAGACCAGAAAATTTGCAAAATATCACGAATCCTCCCGAATCCTAAAATTTAGCCACTTTTGGTGATTCGTGGGATTCGTGGTCGTAGTGGAATAGGGCCATTAGAGAGAATTTCCATTTTAGTGTTGAGATGTTTTCAAAGTCGTCTGCTGAAGATTTGTTGTATGTGGGAAAGGGTTGAACATTATTCAAACAAACCATGGCTTGCTCCTAAATATCCTTTCCAAGAGATTTCTCCTTTTTATACGCCCGTTTTGAAAAAACGGATCGTATTATAGTTTTACCTGCGGCGTATGGGCGGGCGGGCGGGCGGGCGGCGTCGAGTATGTTGTCAGCTCAATAACTTTAGAAGCCTTTGTCCAATCATCATCAAATTTAGTCAGAATGTGTATTGGGATAATATCTCGGACAAGTTCGATAACTAGCCATATCACTTTAGTCAATGAAGAGTTATTGTCCTTTTATTATAGAAATTACCCAAAATTGGTCTTGTCAGCTCAATAATTTAAGAAGCCTTTGTCTAATCATCACCAAATTTAGTCAGAATGTGTATTGGGATAATATCTCGGACAAGTTTGATAACTAGCCATATCGCTTTAGTCAATCAAGAGTTATCGCCCTTTAATAATAGAATTTACCTAAAATTGGTCTTGTCAGCTAACTTGTAAAGCCTTTAGCCGATCATCACCAAATTTAGACAATATGTTGATGGGCAGAATATCTTGGTCACGTTTGATAACTTACAACGTTATCTTAGTCACTACACAATTATGTTCCTCGAAATGGCCAAAACTGTACTAACAGTGTCTGCTCTCTAAGTTTGGCTGACGTACAACCAATTACCACTATACTTGGTCTCAAAAAAACAGGACGGGCGTATTTTGTGACATTTGGCGCTCTTGTTGAACTTTGAATTCAAAA
Source organism: Serripes groenlandicus (assembly GCA_031761405.1). Classification (NCBI taxonomy): domain Eukaryota; kingdom Metazoa; phylum Mollusca; class Bivalvia; order Cardiida; family Cardiidae; genus Serripes; species Serripes groenlandicus. The sequence continues at coordinate 34,951,834 of JASEVX010000013.1, read as the reverse complement.
GATTTCAGCAGTGACAGATGCATCATATGTTATCTTGATATGGAAAGGGGATTAAAACAATTGCATTAACAGTAACATTTCTTTCAGGTTATATGTTCGAGCTGTTGGGAGGAAAATTGATAGCACAGGTTGAAACTCCTTTACTTAATATCACTGTACACAGCTGTTTGAAGTTACTGGTGACATATGCTGATTCTTCAAATGCGAGCCTCAGAATTATAAGGAAGGACAGTTATCTTTTATTTCCTTTGGCGATTAATCTAGATGGTGGCGACAGGAACGTCAGTGTGACGTTGGATCCTGGATTGTACTCGTTGGTGTTTGAAATGTTGTCATTGAATCCTTCGTTAACTGGACTGGTCCTCACTTTGAAAGATGTAGAAATAACACGGGGCATCTGTGAACCAGGTGAATATATTATGCCTTTCCCGAATATAGACACTTTTTGATGCCTCTGAAGCAGATGACTTTTGAAAATATTGTGGCAAAAGGAGAAATTGCTCATCATGAGCAATTTACCTTTTGTCACAAAGTTTTCAATTCATTTAGATAATTAAACTTTCCTGTAAGGAGTTTTTCATGGTTCTGTCAGATATATTCAAAGTTATCTGCAGCTAATTTGTTGTATGTGGGAAAGGATTTTGAAAACATAGTGACAAAAGAAGAAATTGCTCAAAACGAGCAATTTCTCCTTTTGACACAATGTTTTCCACATTACGACAATTCTGCAGCAGACGACTTTAAACATATTTTGTCAAAAAATAGAAAATCTCTATAATTGAATAGATTACCTATGGCTAAAAGTGGAAAACATTGTGGCAAAAGGAGAAATTGTTCTTGTTTCTTCTTTTGTCACTATGTTCTCATAAAGCCGTCTGCTGCAGAGACGTCAGAAAGCGTCTATATGAGGGAAAGGGTTAAGCAATTTTAAGCAAAATTATCTAATCCTACTATAAATTACTTTACACAACATTTATGAACAGATTATAGACTAACCTGCACTTTCATGCAGTCTGATCTATTCTACATCGTTTACTTCTATGTTATTTTTACAGACACCATTGAGTCAACTACTATCACCATTACAACAACAAGTATTGATAACACTACAAACAATCCAGGTAATTTATATAAGATTTGACATAGAAACATTTAGCTTTGGACAAGTCTGAGATCAGTGTAGAACCTGATCAGTACACGCATTTCTACATAAATGTGCAGCAGACGACTTTGAAATGATTAAGTCCACAATATAGAGAATCTCCATAAAAGATAGTATAAATATTGAATAGAGTTGAAATAATTGTGGCAAATGGAGAAATTGCTCATTATATATGAGCGATTACGTCTTTTGCCACAATGATTTCTAAATTCGTCTGCTGCAGAGGCTTCATAAAGCATCTATATTTTGGAAATAAAATATTATTTCAATGTTTATTAACCCTTTCCCTCATAATATAATTCTGCAGCATACGACTTTAAACATATTTTGTCAAAAAATGGTAAATCTCTATAATTGATTGGATAACCTATGACTAAAAGTGGAAAACATTGTGTCAAAAGGAGAAATTGCTCGTTTTAAGCAATTTCTTCTTTTGTCACTATGTTTTCAAAAAGCTGTCTGCTGCAGAGGCATCAGAAAGCATCTATATGAGGGAAAGGATTGACTCTGAGGCAAGCAGTACATATCATGATCAGACTGCAGCATACATTTTATGATCTGGAGCTCGTTGGTTTCAAATTCCGGAAGTGTCCAAAGTAAAGTATTTCAACTTGAGCCAAAACCTTTGGGAAAGGTTTCACCATTAGTTGACTAAATGTGTCTGGTCAGTCCATTCTTTCAGTGTGTTGTGTTTACTTTTAAAAAATGTGTAGAAAAAGGACAAATTGCTCATAATGAGCAATTTCTTCATTTGCCGCAATGTTTTCAAATCTATTCAAGAGTTTCACATTTATTCATAGATGTTTTTGCCCACATGTTTTCATATTAGTTTGCTGCAGATTTCTCATATGTGTGAAAAAAGATAGGTCTTTATTGACAGCGATAATTAATCCAAATAAAGTCTACTCTTCCTACTGCCAAGGCATCCACGGTTTGATCCCTGGCAGGGTCACACCAAATACTTTAAAAATGGTAGTAGTGGCTGCCCTCCTTGGGTCTTATGGTTGCGGGTTTATAGCGTGACGACTGACTTGCTGGTGTCAGGATAAATGGACCAGTCATACTGGTAGCTTACCCAGGAAACGCTGTCATATATAACTGAAAAATTGTTGAGCAGCCTAAAACACCAAACATTAAAAACCTGCTGAAGACCTATACAGTCATTGATTTATTTATGTTATTCCACAGGAGCCGATGGTGACATCAAAGCCTATATCTTTACTGATGTAACTTTAGAGTGTATGATAAATGTATCATCTAGTACAGAAGAGGTTTGTTAACTTTTTTGATTTTATGTTTTATGGAAAACTATTTAATTTGTTAAACATTTTATCCCGTTTTCATCAGAAGACTTATGAAAACATTGTGGTAAAAGGAGAATATACTCATAATATTTTCAACTCTAATTAAACGCTTGTTGATAGATATTGTCCATATTTTTGAACATGTATGTGATAAAGAGTATACTTGTTGGTTGCACATTACATAAAACTGCTGGCCACCTTGTTATCCCCTCATCAAACAGAGTTTGAGAGGGGATATAGTAACGGGGCTGTCCGTTTGTGCGTCCGTCCGTAACAAAATTGGACTTTGACTATTTTCCAATATAACAACCTTGTGACCACTCTACACTGAACATCCTTTGACTGATCTTAACCAAACTTGGTATACAGTTAGTATATGGCAAGGTCTAGAAGCCTATTTATTTTCAATGTCATAGAGTCAAGGTCAAAATTGGACTTTGACTATTTTCCCATATAACAACCTTGTGACCACTCTACACTGAACATCCTTTGACTGATCTTAACCACACTTAGTGTACAGTTAGTATATGCCAAGGTCTAGAAGCCTATTTATTTTCAAGGTCATAGGGTCAAGGTCAAAGTCAAAACTTGACTTTTTTTCCATATAACAACCTTGTGACCACTACACTGAACATCCTTTGACTGATCTTAACCAAACTTAGTATACAGTTAGTATATGGCAAGGTCTAGAAGCTTATTTATTTTCAAGGTCATAGGTTCAAGGTCAAGGTCAAAATTGGACTGGCTATTTTCCGATATAACAACCTTGTGACCACTCTACACTGAACATCCTTTGACTGATCTTAACCAAACTTGGTATACAGTTAGTATATGGCAAGGTCTAGAAGTCTTTTTATTTTCAAGGTCAAGGTCAATGTCAAAATTGGACTTTCAGTCCGTAACAACCTTGTGACCACTCTACACTGAACATCCTTTGACCGGTCTTAACCAAACTCGATATACAGTTAATATATGGCATGGTCTATGAGCCTATTTATTTTCAAGGTCATATGGTCAAGGTCAAGGTCAAAATTGGACTTTCACTATTTTCCCATATAACCTTGTGACCAATCTACATTGAACATCCTTTGACCTATCTTAACTTGATTTACAGTTAGTATACCGAGGGGATGCATCCGCTTTGCGGTGCCCTTGTTGGTATAGTGGTAGAGTGTCTGCCTCGGTGCAGAAGGTTGTGGGTTCGATCCCCAACTGGGTCATACCAAATACTTTCAAAATGGTAGTAATGGCTGCCCTCCTTGACACTCAGGGTTGTAGGGTAAGCATTAGGACTGACTAGCTGGTGTCAGTATAAATGGAACAGGAGTACAGGTAACTTACCCAGGAAACGCCGTAACTGAAAAATTGTTGAAAGAGGCATAAAACACCAAACAATCAATCAATCGTCAAATAACAGCTAACGCAGAGTTGCTGTCAATACATTTGCTACTCATGGTTAATTACAATTCTAGACAACTCTGTTTTGGTACAAAGATGGTAGACAACTTACAATAAATGATGACATTGTGAATCAAGCATATGTTGATATGCCAAATGATGCTAACATACCGAAATACACTGTGAGCAGAGGCAGCGATTCACAACTGGTGTACATGTACAACCTGATCATTAAACAGTGAGTTTTGTATTGCTAGATAATATTGTTCTGATCTTGACCTATATATCTATATATATATATACTATGTTATTTTATTAGAAATATATTATATTTCTAATAAAATAACATAAATATAATTCTAATGCAACAACCTATATTTTTATCATAATATAAATATATTTCTAATATAGCAACATATATCTATAGTATAACAACATATATTTCTAATATAGCAACATAAAAACAAACCAAAAAAACACATATTTCTAATATAATAATTAGTTTTTTCTAATATAACAACCTATATTTCTAATATAATATGAACAATTTATATAACAATATATATATTTCTATCTTATAACAATATATATTTCTTTCTAATATAATTCTTATTTATCAACATATATTACTAATCTAACAACATTTTCTACCCTGACAACACATTTTAATATAATAAAATATATTTCTTATATAATTAATAAGCATAATTATATCCTCGAGCATCCGTAATTCGTGAGTGTAAGGCTTCAAAGACAAAACATTTAGAAAGCTTAGTGAATGATACGAAATTTCATGTCTTATCTGAAAGATTTCCTCAAAGTTTCGAGCAAAAAATCCTTTGAAAACTAATAATTCACAAAAATAAATCTTGAATACACATGTGTTCAACTTGTCCGAAGCCGAAATTGTTACCCTATTTTCGTGACGTCATTATTTGGGAACTTTGCAGTTTCAAAAAAGGCAAAACTCAAAATAAAATATATATATATTTAAAAGGGGCAATAGGTCGTTACATATTAAAAACTAAAAAACTGAAGCAATTAAACATTTTATATATTTTAAACAAATTAATTTGAAATTATCCTTGATTTAAATATGAACTTTTTTTAATTACTCAACTTTGAATTTTCGTTAAGCTTATTTTCCTTTCTTATGTGTTATCCCGCTGTGTCAACCTGAAGGGTCTGCATGGATATGTGGTACCCTGTAAGCAACCTATATTTATATCATCACAAAGATCAATACAGATTTCAAAATTGACATATTTCTAATGGGATATTAGTTAAAACTTTCTAGTTATTTTACATCTCTATTCATAAGCACCTTTAGGAATGTGAAATGCAATGAAAAATTGCATTGACCTAACTAGGTCAAACAAATCACATGACCCTGGCTGCCATTTTGTAAACAACAAAAGACCCTTTTAACGGTAAATTTTCATGTTTGATTTTTCCTCTTTTGGGGGTTTACACTGTTCTTTAATTTTGGTATATAAAAAAATAAGGGTATTTTGGCTATTCCTCCCATGACAACAAGTAACAAAACTGTTTAAGATGCATTTTATTGTTGAAATATGTCAGCAAATACTTTGGCCATTGGGAAATAATTTTACAGGTCCAAATCGGCTGCAAGGACAAAGTCACGTGATATTAGCCCGAGAATAGTGACGTCACGAAAAAGGGATGCTCACGAAAATGGAATGTCCAACATATTTCTAATATTACAACATATATTTCTTATATCATAACTTATATTTCTTTCATAAAAAACTGTCTTTCAATAATTTAATCATAGTATTTTCAAATCACACAAATGATTTTCGGAGTAAACAAAATTGAAATTCAATACTTAGTATTTCAACAGTTATTTGATTATGCCTGTTTAACATGTATATACAGAAATTAAAAAGTCACCTAAATAACTCGCCTGTATCCTTACTGTTAGCATGTGCAAAGAAGACACCAATTAACCTATTAAATGTGGATCATTTACAATTTTGATTTTTTTCTTTCATGGCCATATTTATTATTGATTGTAGATTATGGCATATACTGATAACATGTATCAAGTTGAGAACCAAAAAAATAAAAATAACGCTTACTCTCGTTTAACTGTAAGCATTTTTTAAAGAGACATTTGCTTTTCCTGCTATACAACACTTTAAAAATAGTTTGGCTCACAATGCAGACCAAGACCAGCCTACACATTCATGCTGTCTAATCTTGAGCTAGAGCTATATTGTTTGATAATTTTTGATTAACACCTTCCCACATACAGAAAATCTGCAGCAGAGTCCTGAAAATATAGAAAAATTTCCATAATTGATAGTATGATTGTATATAGAGTTGAAATCATTGTGGCAAATGGAGAAATTGCTCATAAAGTTCAATTATTCTTTTTGCCATTATAGTTTTTCAAAGTTGCCTGCTGCAGAGGTGTCAAAAAGTGTCTATATATGTGGGAAAGGGTTTTCCCTCATACGACAATTCTGCAGCAGACGACTTTGAACATATTTTGTCAAATAATGGAAAATCTCTATAATTGAATGGATGACCTATGACTAAAAGTGGAAAACATTGTGACAAAAGCAGAAATTGCACGTTTTGTGCAATTTTTTTCTTTTGTTACTATGTCTTCAAAAAGCCGACTGCTGCAGAGGCGTCAGAAAGCGTCTATATATGTGGGAAAGGGTTCATACTTAGCAATGACCATTTATGAATAAACAAGAACATGTCAAACATCAAGGGAAAGGATTCCGGTTACAGGAATCATTTAGGATAAAGTTTGATGAATGACATGTCATATTTCAGAGTCACTGAACAAGATGCCGGAAAGTATGAATGCAAGCTGGATACTCCTATCACCGGGATTTCAGTGGAAGACACATTCGTAGTTGAAGTTGTGAATGATGGCCCAATACCAACAGGTAACCAACTGTCCTCTTACTCTCCATGTATTTGAGCTATGCTACAGGATTTTTGATTGATTGATTGATTGGGGTTTAACGCCATTTTAATTAATTCTTCAAGTCATATCGGGGCGACCAGTTCACTTACCTATCATGTGTTTCCTGGCTCTCTCATACCAGTACTTTACACAACTTTCTTTCCAAGAAACTGGCTGCTTTTCCACATAGACATTGCCAATTGGTGAAAGAAGAATGTCGCTTGTCGCATTGTATTTTATCAAATGTCGGAAAGAATGTTGGCTGAGCTGGGGTTTGAACTTTAACACATTGATTGACAGCCTGTAGTGCAACCAAATGAGCTACCAGGGCTCGGCTACAGGAACAACAATCCAGATTTCCGATGAATGTAGATTTAGATGAACTTAATTGCTCATACACAAGTGCAGTCCCATTGGAGTATTCTATATCTAGTAGAAACTTAATAAACTCATTGCTACATACAATTGATATACAGTAGATGGCTGTGAAGATACATGTATGTATGCAAAGGTATTGAGAATGTATAAATAAAGGTAAAATTATTGAATTAAGTTATTAATATTGTGGTAAAAGGAGAAATTGCTCATTATGAGTAAGTTTTCCTTTTGTCACAATATTTTCAAAAGTCATCTACTGCAACTGCGTCATTAAGCTTCAGCAGGTGGATAAGGGTAAAATACACTTTTCAGAAGCCTCTTTTGATTAATCATCATCACAGTGGAATCTGATAATTTAAATTACGTTTTTACTCATCAGCAAAAGACGAATTTTGAAAATGTGTTGGCCAACTGAGATAACATAATGAGCAATTTCTCTTTTTGCCACAGTTTTGTTAACTCTATTCAATTATAACACTATGATTTATAGAGATTTTTCATAGTTTTGCCCAGATGTTTTTATAGTTGTCTGCTGCAGATTTGTCATATTTGGGAAAGTGTTAACACACATTCTTGTTGTGTATAATTTTTGCTATTGCCTGTTAATTTATCAACTGAAGGTAGCTAAAGATTATTGCAGATGCTTACTGACACCTCTGCAGCAGAATACTTTGAAAAAAACATTGTGACTAACAATTATAGACATTTTTCACATTTTTGCAAATATGTTTTCAAAGTCATCTGCTACAGATTTGTTGTATATAGGTAAGGTTAAACATTATCTATTTTTCCCATATTTTGTATTACCAGCTGATGGTTGCTTAAGGAACACCCTGGACACTTGTTTTCATCATGGCTTTGAGGCCATACAGGATGAAGGCCCATTTGGAAGACAATTAGATACTCAAGGGCTCATCTTCACACTGAATCATTTGGAAAACAGCTTGACCAGCGGGCAGTGCAAGTCAGCCATAGAGTCTTTGACCTGTGGCCTGTGTATGCCAAAGTGTGTAGATGGAAGTACCATCAATATGTGTAAGGAGTACTGTCATGGTGAGTATTGACCATTTACTCAATAATTTAACCCTTTCCCACATATAACAATTCTGCAGCAGACAACTTTGAAAACGTACAAGCAAAAATGTAGAAAATCACTATAAATGAAGCTTTAACTATAGAAAGTGTCCATATGTGGGTAAGGGTTAATTAACAGAGTTTTGCGTAGTTCAAGTCTTATAACTGTAAAATCTGTTCCTTTTAACACATTTGTTTTGTTGTTTCCCTAACACTCAGAAATCGTATCTACATGTTTGCAAGAGGACAGTGACTTATATCAGTTATTGCAGTATGGATGTGATTTCTTACAAAGCTCCGAAATGGATCATACATGCTACAGTAAATGGATTGGTGAGTTACATGTTTTATTGTTTGAATTTATATATTTTACATTGATTGCGAAACAAGCTTTCAGCTTTAATTTATCATAAACAATGTCTGCTTCCTGCTTCCAGTACTGAAGCCATTTGTACGGAAAAATCCCAAAGGAAGAACCTGCTCATCACAGAATTTTAGCCCGGGACCTTTGGTACGAGTGGTAGACGCTCTTCCTTTGCATCACTGTCTTTTGTGTAATGATAATTAATTGGATTTCCTGCAATCAAAAAATTATAATAAGATATTATGTATGTCATTGTCTTGCCTGTTTAGGACACATTGTTGGTCAAATAAATTTCCAAACAAGATTTTTAAGTCTTCATGAATTTCCCTCCAAAAAGAAGATATTTTCAAAAGAAAAAATTATATATTAATAACTTCTGTCATCATTTTGCCTCGCCACTTCGCGAGAGGCCATCGTTCAATCCATGGTCGGGTCATACTTAATACTTTAAAGATAGTAATATTGGTTTCCCTCCTTGGTACTCAGGTATAGCATTACAGCTGATGGACTGGTGCCAGGACAAACTTACCAGCAGTACTGACAGTTCAACAAGGGGATATAACTGGAAAGACAATTCAAGGACTCATTATATTATGATCAATCGTTTAAATAATTTAATTATTTATTTAATGTAATAAAAATCAGAAATATAATATTAGATTTAATAATGTAACGGCATACTTTAAGTTATCAATTTGACCCTTTCCCCACATACAAACGCTGTCTGATGCCTCTGCAACACTGGACTCTAGAAAACATGATGAGCAATTTCTCCTTTTGCCAAAAAGTTTTCAACTTTATTCTAAAACATTACTGTTATATAAAAAGATTTTTCATAATTTGTTCTCCAATTAGATTTAAAGTCGTCCGCTGCAGATTTGTTGTATGTGGGAAAGGGTCAAAGATATATTTCTGAATTATTATGCATCACCATATATCATAAACTTATGGATAATAATAATTACACTGTTTTAACTAGGATGTGGTATAACCCACAACAACCAGGAAGGGATCATTTGGTCCGAGAACTATCCTGAGGCATATGGACAGACAAATTGTTCCACACACATACATGCTGATAAGTACTACAGTTTGCAACTGGACTTTATAGATGTCAACATTGGAAGTGGAGGTGGTGTAGATCCATGCTATTTTGAGGTAGGAAAACATCTCACCTATCCCACCTGCATTTGCAGCTGATAACCTTTGAAAACACTGCGGCAAAAGGAGATATTGTTCATTTTCAAATGCGCAATTTCTCCATATGCCAATGTTTTTAACTCATTATACCCCCAGATACGTAGTATATGGGGGCTATATAGGAGTCACGCTTGTCGGTCCGTTGGTCTGGACAATTCTTGTGAACACTATTTCTCAGCAACCCTTGGTCAGAATTCAATATAACTTCACAAGAATGATTGATACCAAGCCTAGTTGTGCATATTGCCGGCGTGTTGCACTGGAATTATTATAAATGAGTTATGGCCCCTTGATTTCTCATACATAGTTGGTCTGTAGACATTTCTTGTGAACACTATTTCTCAGCAACCCTTGGTCAGAATTCAATATAACTTCACAAGAATGATATATACTAAGCCTAGTTGTGCATATTGTTGGTGTGTTGCACTGGAATTATTTTTAAATGAGTTATGGCCCCTTGAATTTCTCTTACATAGTTGGTCTGTAGCCATTTCTTGTGAACACTATTTCTCAGCAACCCTTGGTCAGAATTCAATATTACTTTACAAGAATGATTGATACCAAGCCTAGTTGTGCATATTGTCGGCGTGTTGCACTGGAATTAATTTTAAATGAGTTATGGCCCCTTGAATTTCTCATACAACTGTATATTGTCAGGCACCAGCTGGGGGTATTCATCACCTTCAGTGATATTTCTAGTTTCAATTATTAAAGTGTTATATATACTTTCATTTTTAGAAATTGTCCATATTTTTGCATGAATATTTTGCATAATTCATTGAATAGAGTTGAAAACATTGTGGCAAAAGGTCAGTTTTTGTGTCACGTATCTAAGCATAGAGAAACATAGGGAACATTTCTCAGTCTTCTGTCTGTCCATCCAACCTTTTACAATAATATTTGCAGGAGACACATATTTTCATCGCACAGTCTTGTTTGGTCATGCCAAAGACCTTAACAAATTGGTAGTAATAGCTGACTCCCTTGACACTCAGGATTGTGGGGTTAGCATAACGACTGACAGGCTAGTGTCAGGCTAAATGGACCAGTAGTACTTGTAACTTACCTAGGAAATGCCTTGATATAACTGAAAACTTCTTGAAAGCAGTGCAAAAGACACCAAGCAATTGACAAACACTCTTGTCTAAATTAACTTGGCGAATATTTTAGGTTTATGACGAAGACACAGATGAGGTTGTTCTAAGGAGAGAGTGTGGAGAAGCATTTGATGTTGATACAATTAGTATCCAAGGAGAATTTGTTAGAGCCACTTTCGTATCAAATGGTGAAAGTCAGGGGCGAGGCTACAAGATTGCATATAAACAAGGTATGATAGAATACGATACTGTGAATAAACTAGGTGTGATAGCATATCATTTTATATAACATTCACATCATGTATGGCAAAGCACTTAAAGTTGATACAATTAGTATCCAAGGCGGATTTGTTAAAGTCACTTTTGTATCAACCCTTTCCCTCATACAACAATTCTGCAGCAGATGACTTTGAACATATTTTGTCAAAAAATAGAAAATATCTAATATATCTATAGGTGCTACCTATTTACGAAAAAACGCAAGTAATTATAAACAAAAATTAAAGAGCATACTTTGGCTATAAAAAAGGATTTATAAGTAATTGACTAGACAATAATAATGTTAATGTCATGTTTCTTGCATTATCAAAACATATTTGGAATTCGTATTGCTGTCGTCTATTATTACGAACAGAAAATAATAAAGTAAAGACTTTCAGAAAATCAAGGAATACATTTATAATGAACGAGGTTAAAACATGAGGGCCAAGATGATCCTTAATCGATCACCTGCATTATGGTAAAGAAGCAAATAGATCAGCCCTTTTCTGATGCCACCTGGCGATTGCCTTTTTCAACCAGTCAATATGACTGGAACAAATTATGTAAGTAGTCACATTTCTGCTAAACCCTTTCCCTATTAGAGACGGTTTCTGAGGCCTATGCAACATTATTGCCGAGCGTGAGGGTAAACAACTTCATAAATCACCATCTATGCAACAGACGATTTAGGAAAAAATTGCTCCTTATGAGGAAGTTATCCTTTTGCCACAATGTTTGATAAATAATTATACTTTGAATGAGTGAGTCAATAGCTCATGTATAGGAAGTTGGGGTCTTTCATGTTGATACCACTTTTTTTGCGGGAAACGACGTCGCTCCATTGACGTTATGCCAAGATGAAGTGTAACGGAAATGACGTCACGTTCTTCTTTGGCTACGATACAGCCAAAATTTAGTTTTGGGCGTAGAAGGCTATAATACTGTCATTTTTTAGACGAACGGGAAAACATATTTCTTACAGATTTCTATTTATTTTTAACTTTTTTTTAATTACCACATAACACAGCACTTTAATGATCTTAAATATCGATTTTAAATTTTTTTTATTAAAAAGACGACAATAATTTTCAATCTGTGTTTTTCTGATCATTTTATACATACCCAAAATACCGATTAAAAAAAAAAAAAAAAAAAGACGACAATAATTTTCAATCTGTGTTTTACGTCTGCTTTTTATACATATTCAAAATGGCGGCCCCATGGATTTTTCCAGTTTCATTTCAGAAAGCTTCATGGGTTATTGAAAAAAAAAAAAAAAAAAAAATCTCACACCTGTTACCTATAAGCGAAAAAAAAACATTTATGTTTTTTTTTCGTATAATTGAATGGATAAGCTATGACAAAAAATTGAAAACATTGTGGCAAAAGGAGAAATTGCTTGTTTTGAGCAATTTCTTCTTTTGTCACTATGTTTTCAAAAAGCTGTCTGCTACAGAGGCGTCAGAAAGCGTCTATATTAGGGAAAGGATTAAAGGGTGAACGTCAGGGGTGATATCATATGATAGGCAAAAAGATTGCAAATAAACAATGTGCGATAGCATATAACTATACATCATGTCGCCCAAAATTTGACCTTCCAAGGTTATATAATAATTGATGATGAGCACAAGAGTTGTAAACTTATATAGAGCCGCTCTATGTAAACCAACTGTATCTTATCAGTGTAGATCCAGATCAGCAAGCACACATCCACCCAGTTTGGTCTGGATCTGAACTGTTTGCCAATACGTCATAGAAGGTTTCTATAAAGCAGTGTTCATTTGGATACTTGGGATGAATGTGAAGGCAGGTCCACATATGTAATACTTATGTTTACCCTTTCCCACTTATAGATGCCTTTTGACGCATCTGTAGCATACAACTTTTTAAAACATTGCGTGAAACGAAAACATTGATCATAATGAGCAATTTCTCTTCTTGCCATAATGTTTTTAATCTCTTTTCTAACATTTCACTTCCATTTATAGATAGTTTCCAAAGTGTTGCTGAGATGTTTGCCATTGTTCTGAAACCATTGTGGCAAAATTAGAACTTGATGATGATGAGTAATTTTTACTTTTGCTACAATGTTTATTTTAATTCAATTCAATAATTAAGCCATTAGTTATAAAGATTTTTAATATTTTTGCCTAGATTTTCTCAAAGTTGTTTGGTGTAATATGTAGCTGTTGTATATGTGAAAGGATTAACCAATCTGATTGAGTTAAGCCTCTAAAACTATAACAATTTACTTAGTTCTCAGAATGATTGGTCAGAAGTCCTTTTCGGAGGGTAGAGTTTATGTCTGAGCACAAGACTGCTGTCCAAGTTATATAGTTTTAGGACCTGATCCTGACTCTTTTTAAAATACATGAAAAGTAACATATATACATTACCGTTTTTTATTAGTGCTTCGATATGGGTGTACACTGATTCCTGTACATGAAACAAGTTTCGAAGTTACGCCAGATGTCTTGAAAGAGCGGACAGAAGATAGAAGTGACCAATGTACGTCAGCATTGCTTTATACTGAGGACACAAGTAAGTCAGCAGCATGTTTTATCATTCCTGTTTTATGTTATTATCTTATGCTATTAATATCAGCATTGCTCTGGTAAAAGAGATTGCAGTGCCATTATGAACCCTTTCCCACATACAACAAGTCTGCAGCAGACACATTTTGAAAAATATCTCAAAAGAACTAGAACAATTATTGAATAAAGTTAAACAATTGGGCCTCAATGTTTTCAAAAGTCATCTGCTGCAGAGGCATCAGGAAGCGTCTGTATGTGGGAAAGGATTACTTCATGTGGACAATGATATGCCTGTGCTAGTATGCTTAAGGGTTAGATTGTCTGCCTCAGTGTGGTAGGTTGCATGTTCGATCCTTGGCAAGAAAATACCATTATTTTAAAAATGGTTGAAATGGCTTTCCCTCATTGCTGCTCATGTCTTTTGGGTTGCTCAGGACCAGTAGTACTAGAAACTTACTAAGGAAACACTGTGATATAACTGAAAACAATGTTGAAAACTTTGGTTACACCATACAAACAAAGAAACTGTGGTTTAGTTTATTTTTTTATACTTAGACCTCCGACCCATATACATAACATAATATACATAATATATCAAAAGTAGTTATTTTCCTGTGAAGACACATATAAAAACATGTGGAAATAATGCATGTATAAGTGATCATTGATCTGACTACATCAATGTACATGAACTGTTGGAAAAATAGATATTTATACATTGCTGAAAAGAATAATATAAGGGTCTTCACTGTTTGCTATCTAATTGTACAATCATCCTAGAATACTCTGTAGAACCACTATGGAAAAACGGCTCTAGTTAGTATGCAATCTGATTGTAGCAGTCATCGATTTTCAAACCTCAAAGTGTTGGCTTTGTCTGACATTGCTCTTTTTACTTTTTATCTTCAACGTATTTCAGGAGACTTAATTGAACTTGATGTCAATGCAGTTCCTCAAGGATGTGTTGTATTGTCATCCATTGTTGATAATGGAGATGCTACCATACAGAAAACGATTTGTAATAGTTCAGAGAGTACTACATATAAGGCTAGAGGACAGGTCAGTAAATATGATTTACAGGGTTCACACTTTTCTTTAAACCGGTTCCCGCTTTTCTTTAAACTATACATTAAATCTGCAGCAGACTACTCTGAAAACTTCAAGGTAAAAATATGGAACATCTCTATAAACAGAAGTATAACCATTGAAAAGAGTTGAAGTCATTGTGACATGAGCAATTTCTCCTTTTGTCACAATGTTTTCAGAATTACCAAAATGCATCTACATTTTGAAACAGTGCTTCAAATCAAGAATTATTTTAACCCTCTCCCTCATACGCCAATTCTGCAGCAGACGACTTTGAACGTATTTTGTCAAAAAATAGAAAATCTCCATAATTGAATAGTAACCTATGACAAAAAGTTGAAAACATTGTGTCAAAAGAAGAAATTGCACGTTTTGTGCAATTTCTTCTTTTGTCACATGTTTTCAAAAAGCCGTCTGCTGCAGAGGCATCAGAAAGCGTCTATATGAGGGAAAGGGTTAAAGGCCTTTAAATACATCCTGACAATTCAAATGATTCTGCAGATAACCTGGAAATGTTGTAATATTCTAAGACTGTTTTGCTAAATGTTAGTTTTAGAGAAGCAAACAATAAAGAGCAAAATTACACAGCTTGTAATGTAATGTAATGTTTGCAAATGTTAGTATAAAGTAGCATTTAGCATATAGCAGTTTTAGATTTTATTTTGCCAGGTCAAATGCATCAAATTTCGATTTCCTCTAGATGTAACATAAGTGTAAATGTTTAAGATCCAGTTTCGTTTTTAACTGCGCATTCGATCCTCGTCTAGGGCATACCAAAGACTTTAAAAATGGTAGTAATTGCAGTCCTCCTTGGTGCTCAGGGTTGCAGGTTTGGCAATTACTAATGACTAGCTTGTGTCAGGATAAATGGATCAGTGGATACTGTTACTTTACCAAGGAAACGTAGTGATATAACTGGAAAAATGCTTAAAGAAGCATAAAACACCAAACAATCAATCAATGAATCCAATTTTCTGGTTGTTCCTTTCTGCCTTATTTAGCATCAAGATTCCTATTTTCTTAGGTACTTATGGAGACAGATGAGACTGCTCTTTACTCAATCAATGCCCGAAAACAGACATATGGTAAGAAATAAGACTTTAGCCTCTCCAAAGGAACACTGAGATTCAACAGTTTTAACCCTTTCCCTCATATAGATGCTTTCTGACGCCTCTGCAGCAGACAGCTTTTTGAAAACATTGTGACAAAAGAAGAAATTGCTCAAAACGAGCAATTTCTCCTTTTGCCACAATGTTTTCCCACTCTTAAGTCATAGGTTATCCATTCAATTATAGAGATTTTCTATATTTTAACAAAATATGATCAGTCGTCTGCTGCAGAATTGTCGTATGAGGGAAAGGGTTAATCCTTTCTCTGACACAGATGACATTTCACATATTTGGAGCAGACTATTTTTAAAAAACAATGTCTTTTTAATTTTCATAATTTGGTTTCATAGCATTCTACTTTAGTGTCATACCAAGCTTTCTTTTGCAAAGCAAATTAATATTTGAGAATTGCTCTTAGCACTCCCTTTCCCACATTCAGCAAATCTGCAGACCAATTCGAAAACATCTTGGCAAAAATGTGAAAAAATCTCTATAAAATAGTGGTATAGTGGTATAATAAATAAATAAAGTTGTAAACACTGTGGCAAATAAAGTTGTAAACACTGTGGCAAATAAAGTTGTAAACACTGTGGCAAATAAAGTTGTAAACACTGTGGCAAATAAAGTTGTAAACACTGTGGAAAATAAAGTTGTAAACACTGTGGCAAATAAAGTTGTAAACACTGGCAAAAGGAGAAATTGCTGTTTTGAGCAATTTCTCCTTTTGTCACTGCGTTTTCAAAAGTCGTCTGCTGCAGAGGCATCATGCAGAAACCGTCTCTAGGTGGGAAAGGGTTAAACAAACAACCTTGGGGTATTTGTGAGCACTGTAGATCCAGATTATCTTGTACAACTGTGCAGCTCATTCAGGCTCTGCACTGTCCACTTATGATTCACAGAATGTTTCGATATATTTCTGACAAAAAGCATGGATGCATAGGTAGCTGTTAATTATACCCCCTTCGAAGAAGACGGGGTATATTGGAGTCACTGTGTTGGGCTGTCTGTCTGTCGGTCGGAAGCCATATTTTGTCCGGCCTATTTCTTACAAATCAATAATTCAATAAAATTTAACATGAAGCTTCTATACAAAGAGGAGATGTGCATATCCTAAAGGGGTTACAATTGCCTGTTATTTACTATTCATGTCTAGTTTTCACTTGTAGTTATAACGTTACAGTTGGTTTTCCCTCATCACCACTCATTTATCAATAACTTAAACCTCCCTTTCCCACATACACATGCTTTCTCACTCTGCAACAGAAGACTTTTGAAAACATTGTGGCATAAGAAGAAATTGCTTATAATGAGAAATATTTACTTTTGCCACAATGTTAAAATTATTTTACTTTCATTTATAGAAAATTTCAATATTTTTGTCTATGTGTTTTAAAGTCGTGTGCTGCAGATTTGTTGTATGTGAGAAAGGGTTAAAGTACAATATAACGATTAAATATAATTGAAAATAGTGCTGCAAAAGGAGAAATTGTAGCAATGTTTCCAAAAGTTACCCGGAGCACCTGTATATTGGAATATTTTAATAAAACTTGGTACACATGATAATCATGAATTATAGATATGCAAAACATAAATTGTTTATAGAGATTTTCCATAAATATGTGCTCAGTTGTTTTAGACTTGTCTTCTCTTGGACTTTTACTTGTGATAGTAACAAAGTAGTTGGGGCCCTTTCCCAAATACAAAAGTTTTACGTCTAGAAAAATTTGAAAGAATAAAGAAACAAGTATTGAAAATCTCTATATCAAAAAAAGTTTTATCAAAAGTCGTCTGATGAAGATGTGTCAAATCATGTCTGGTTATGGGTCAGGGACGTAGATAAGATCTACCTCCCTGTTATGGCTTAAGGTCACAGTACACCAAATAAATTCCTTCTTTGTTTCTATGTAAATCAACCAGCTTCAAACCTCATTTGTCACACTTTCTAAGCGTTTTTACAAGGTAGAACACTATATATCATTGAAAAGGGATACCTCTTACCTTTAAAATAATCCAAAGAAAATTGGGGGTCATGCATTATGCAAGAAAGAACTCGCTCTGTGAAGATGGTGACCGTCATTTTGAACACAATCCAGCTAGACTGATACTGGGTTTCAACATCCTCTACTTTCACTTTCGCACAAGGTCAAAATACCTAAAATGATCAATTTCAAACAGTTCCAGTGCATCCTATACATATTTACAAAGAATTTACACCCATTGTCACATATTCAATGCAGTCTGGGCCAGATGTACAACCATTTATAGGCAAACAGGTTTTTTTAGGGAATACTGTGGTGTAGATCAGCCTGGCCTGTGGATGTATTTAGCATAATTTGACATTAAATGACATTCAGTGATGGTTGTTGTTATTCATGTCTTACATACTTCCAGTTCAACAAGTAGATACCATCAGTTTAGATGATGATGGTCGACTAGTGATAACGTCGGAGGAGAAGTTTGGCATTGCATGTGTCGAGGTAGATCAACCAACAGCTGACATTGCTTGTAGATCCTTGAATTTTGGGTAAGAGTTACATGCATTGATCTTTTCACACATACAACAATTATGTGGCAAACAAACAGGAAAACATTGTGGCATTGATATTGAAAATTTATATTAAGAAAAATTCAACTTTAGAAAAATAGTTTGAGATTTTGTGGGAATAGGAGATATTGTTCATAATGGTGCCACATTTTGTGTTTTCAAAGGTTTCCTATTGCAGATGCATTTAACATTAATGAAAACATTATGGCAAAAAGAGAAATTGCTTATTATGAGCAATGTCGAAAATAGAATATTTCTACCTATACTGTATAGCTAAAACGCCAAAATAGACAAGGTTTTTTAAAGATTCAATATTTATTAAAATTACACTCGTACTTAATGTATACTTAATGTACGCACATTGCTGGCAATTAATGCCAATTACTGTCTAAAAGCTGAGATATGCTTACTCGCAACCAAATGTTAATTGATGTCAATTAGCCGAGATATGCGAGTAGAATATTTCTGGCATCATAAACCAGTATAAATTAACTGGAGATTTAATCACTAGTGCAGTTCGGTTTTAGTATCTATCAGGCTTGTTTAGATTATTCTTTATTAAACTTTGAAACTTTTATTTGGCTTGGTGATTTGCGTCATTATATTACACAATTTCTCCTTTTGCCACAATATTTTCAACTCTATATTCAAACTATCCAGATATTCCATATTTTTGCCAATTTCTCCTTTTGCCACAATGTTTTCCACTTCTAGTCATAGGTTTATATAATTATCCATTCAATTATAGAGATTTTCCATTTTTTGACAAAATATGTTCAAAGTCGTCTGCTGCAGAATTGTTGTATAAGGGAAAGGGTTAAAATGTGTCCATATGTCAGAAAAGATAAAGACTTATGGATGAGGAACATTTAGATATGTCTTATTTGAAAATGCATGATTAAATCTATTTATAGAACTGATTACCGTTTCCTGCTGCAGATGGCTTTTAGATTCTCTGTAGCAGACAACTGTAGAAATATTGTGAGAAAAGGAGATATTTCTCATCATGAGCAATTCTTTTCTTACCTCTGTATCAAAATTACATTCTCATTACTTCAGATGCAAGAATATTTTCCTTCTACCCTTCCCCACATACAGACGCTTTTTGATACCTTAGACTGACGCAGACAACTTTTGAAAACATTGTGATAAAATGAGAAATTGCTCCTAATGAGCAATTTCTCATTTTTCCATAATATTAACAACTCTATTCAATAGTTATACATGTCATTTATAGAGAGGTTCAATATTTTTGTCTAGATGTTTTTGAAGTCGTCTGCTGCGGCATTATTATATGTTGGAAATGGTTAACTAGAAGTTTTCAAAACAGTGATACAATGTGACATAAAAAAGTAATTTTACACCAGTTAACCCTTTCCCACCTGCAGACGCATTCTAACGCATCTGCAGCAGACGGCTTTTTGAAAACATAGTGACAAAAGAAGAAATTGCACCTATTGTCATAGGTTATCCATTCAGTTATAGAGATTTTCCATTTTTTGACAAAATACGTTCAAAGTCGTCTGCTGCAGAATTGTCGTATGAGGGAAAGGGTTAATACAATTGCTGACTTTCATGAGACTCATACAGAGTATTGAAATTCAATACTAGGATTTGAATTAAAAGATATGTTCTATTTGTACTTGTCCAATGGTGTTCATTTTTATTTTCATTAAATTCTAACCCTTACCCACAATATACAACAAATCTGCAAGATACTGACTTCAGGTGGCCAGCAAAGATCACAGTTGAAGAAACTAGCAGTGACCTTCTGCCGTCCATAGTTTATAACATTGCCTGTGAGGGAAATGAACAGCAAATCTCGGATTGTCGATGGAGCTTCGAAGATCAACCGAAAACTTGTTCCAGGGATACTATAAGTCTTGTTACATGTAGTGAGTATAAATAAATGGACTCAATTGTTTGCGTTGTGAAAGTTTTGTAACAGATAAGCCTGTCCTATGACATACAACAACTCTGTATTAGACGACATTGGAAATATATGAAAAGTCTCTGTAGATGAAAATAGTTTTGTCTTCCATATTAACTCTTTCCCACATACAACAAATATGCAGCATCATGTTCAAAGTATTGAACATTATTATTGAAAACAGTTGAAATCATTGTGGCAAATGGAGATATTGCTCATGATGAGCAATTTCTCCTTTTGCCACAATGATTTCAAAAGTCATCTGCTGCAGAGGCATCAGAAAGCGTCAACATGTGGGAAAGGGTTAAGTTTCTGAAAACCCCAAAATATTTAATTGCTCTCATCCTTATAAAATGTTTTTGTTCTCAGAAATTCAGGGATGAAAAGACTAGTTGTTATCTGCTAGTGTGAGTGTCTGTCTGTCTGTGCACACCCCTGTCTAATGAAAAGACCAGTTTACTTTCTCTGTAATTGATACCATTTCAGAGGAGGTCAGTTTGTCCTGCGATTTCTACGAATCAACTTGTGGATACAGTATAAATGGGGATGTTCAATTTTCCTATGAAGGTAAGGAACAGTTTTGTTTCTTTTGCTTAACCATTTATCTAATACAGATGTGTTTAGACACCTCTTCAGCCCAAAACTTTTAAATATAATGTCAGCAAAAGGAGAATTGCCTTTATGAAGGCAGACAGACAACGCTACAAATATCACAAATCTGTCTGAAAAGTAATTCACCGACTCTTTCCTTGATGCATTTTCAGCAGGGAAATTGTTCTCAAAAGTGTCTCCTTTGCAAAAATTTGATTTTGACTATGCTTCAATTATTTTTTCCAAAACAATTTAAGTTTATTTTTTATCAGATATTATCAGATTGATTGATTGTTTGGTGTTAAATAGCACTTTTAACAATTTTTCAATTACATCACTGCATTTCCTGGGTAAGTAACCAGTACTTCTTGTCCATTTATTATGACACCAGTCGGTCAGCTTTTAAACCACCCAGAGCAGGGCAGCCATTTGTACCATGTTTAAAGTCTTTAGTAAGACCCAGTGCGGATTGAACCCGCTACCGCTTGTAGGAAGGATTAACACTTTCCCATTTACAGACCCATTGGGACGCATCATCAGCAGACAGCATTTGCAAACAGTGTCGGAAAATTTTCAAATAGTGTTTAATACATTGTGGCAAAAGAAGAAATTGCTGATGAGCAATTTCCACTTTTGTAACAATGTTTTCAAAAGTTGTGTGCCGTGCAGGCATTAAAATACGTCTTCATGTTTAACCCTTCCCCTCATACGAAAATTCTGCCACAGACAACTTTGAAGATATTTTGTCAAAAAATGGAAAATCTCTATAATTGAATGGGTAACCTATGACCTAAAGTGGAAAACATTTTGGCAAAAGGAGAAATTACTCGTTTTGAGCAATTTCTTCTTTTGTCACTATGTTTTCAAAAAGCTGTCTGCTGCAGAGGCATCAGAAAGCGTCTATATGAGGAAAAGGGTTAAAAAAGATTGATGGATATTGACACTGATACATGTTTCTTACTACTTTTAATTTTTACAGCAGGATTGGTTTTACAAAAGCCAGACTCATTCACTCCATTCCAAGTTTTTGGAGAGACCTCATCACCAGTATTCCAATACTCTGACCACACTTACGTTCACTTTGACTATGCGGTAGACGCAGATCTTGGTGACGCGATTACAATTGAACTACAGAATCTTAATACAAAAACATCTACCGTCCTGTGGGAGAGAAAGCCTTATAAAGTGTCCGGGTACTTACAAGGTACTGTCCTAGTATTTTAACCCTTTCCCTCATACGACAATTCTGCAGCAGACGACTTCAAACATATTTTGTCAAAAATTAGAAAATCTCTAATTGAATGGATAACCTATGACTAAAAGTGGAAAACATTGTTGGAAAAGGAGAAATTGCTTGTTTTGAGCAATTTCTTCTTTTGTCACTAATGTTTTCAAAAAGCCGTCTGCTGCAATGGCGTCAGAAAGCGTTTATATGAGGGAAAGGGTAACCCTTTATCACATGCAACAAGTTGGAAAAAATCTTGGCAAAATTATGAAAAATCTCTACAAATGAAATTACAATTAATGAATATAGTTGAAAATAGTGTGGCATTCAGAGAAATTGCTCATCATGAGCTGATTGTTCTTTTTACAAAATATGTTCAAAGTCGTCTGCTGCAGAATTGTCGTATGAGGGAAAGGGTTAACAGAGAAATGGATAAATATGTGATTATCAAATACAGTAAAACCTGTGATAACGACCACCTTGGAATGTCGATTCCCTTTTTATAGCAACCACACTTTTAGTTTTGTACGTGAAGAACATTATTTCAGTTGTATCACGGCGACAGTTTATGAATAAGTGAACTGGTATAACTGAAATAATGTTGAAAATGGCGTAAAACCCTATCAAATTAAATGTGAAGAAAGGGTTAACAGAGAAATAGATAAATATGTGATTATCAAAATACAGTAAAACCTGTGTTATAATGACCACCTTGGAATAGTGATTCCCTTTCTATAGCAACCACACTTTAAGTCTTCCAATTATTCATTTTCTGCATAAATGACCCTGCAACTTAACCCTTTCCCTCATACGACAATTCTGCAGCAGACGACTTTGAACATATTTTGTCAAAAAATAGAAAATCTCTATAATTGAATGGATAACCTATGACTAAATGAAGTCTAAATGACTATGACCTATGGAAAACATTGTGGCAAAAGGAAAACGAGCAATTTCTTCTTTTGTCACTATGTTTTCAAAAAGCCGTCTGTTGCAGAGGCGTCAGAAAGCATCTATATGAGGGAAAGGGTTAAGACCACCCTGTGAATAAAGTCCATATTGTTTTGTTTCCATGGGTGGTCTTTATACACCATTTCCACTGTAAAATGGTCTTGCCATTTTCAGGTTGTTTTGCACTGCCAGACATTCAGGAACCAGAAGCATTTTTCATGCTAACCATAAAACTGTCCTCTCCAAGATCAGGCGTTGGTTATGCAGCGTTTCTAACTGCAGTCAGGAGATTAGTCATTTCACCCGAAAAATGTGAAGGTATGTCAATATTTTTAAGCCACATTTCACCTGCAAATGTGAAGGTATCTCTATATTTTAGCCGCATTTCACCTACAAATGTGAAGGTATCTCTATATGTTTTAGTCTCATTTTATCTGAAAAATGTGAAGGTATGTCAATATATTTTAGCCACATCTGTCCAAATAAGGATCTTGCTTGCATCTGCTAATAGTGGAGACTCATGTACATTCTCATCAGATTCTTCACTGCCTGCCAAAATGAAACAAAGTCCTATATACTTTTTATGTAAAAACAAAAATAGAAATACAGATTTTATACCCTTTTCTACAGACAAGAAATCTGTAGCAGACGACTTTGAAAACATATTAGCAAAAACATGAACAATCTCCATAAATTAAGGTTAGTTGATTAAATAAAATTGTAAAGATTGTGGCAAAAGGAGAAATTGCTCATTATTGTATCTTTTCACAGGCACAGATTTACCATTAGTATGTACATTTGAAAATCCTGACACATGTGCGCTAATGACTGATATGGATGATATGGCTTGCAGCCCACCTATGCAGGGTATATCACCCACAGCAGTACTAACTTCGGCATATTTGTACAGGGATAGGAATTGGCTTGAAGACAGTTTCTTTCAAAGAGGAGAATACAGTGAGTACATGTGCTTATAGTTCTTTTCTATAGTTCTTTCTGATGTTTGACAAAAGAGTCATCCGTCTTCCAACAATAGGTTAACAGTCTATATTGAAATCGCACTTAGTTGCTTAGAAAGACTATTGTGTAAAGTATTGGCCTGGAAATGTCATTTAAAATGTGGTAGTGTGATGTCATTCAAAATGCTGAAGTGTTAGGTCATTCAAAATGTTGTAGTGTGAGGTCATACTAAATGTGGTAATGTGATGTCATGAAAGATGTGGTAATGTGATGTCATACAAAATGTGGTAATGTGATGTCATGCAAGATGCGGTATTGTTATGACATACACAAGGCAGTAGTGTGATGTCATGAACAAATGTGGTAGTGTGATGTCATAGTGGTAGTGTGATGTCATAGTGGTAGTGTAATGGCATACAAAATTCAGAACATGTATTGAGATGCTATTCAAAATGCAGTAGTGTGATGTAATTCAAAATGTGGTATTGTTATGTCATTCAAAATGCAGTAGTGTGATGTCATACACAGTGAGGTAGTGTGATGTCATTCAAAATACGGAAGTGTGATGTCAATCAAAATGAGGAAGTGTGATGGTAATCAAAATAAGAAAGTGTGATGTCATTTAAAATGTGGTAGTGTGATAGTGTGATGTCATTCAAAATGTTGTAATGTGATGGCATACAAAATGCGGTACATGTAGTGAGATGTTATTCAAAAAGAAGTTATGTGATGTCATTTATAAATATGGTAAAGTGATTTCATACACAATGTGGTAGTGAAATGTTATTCAGAATGTAGTTATGTGATGTCATACACAATATGGTAGTGAGATATCATACACAATGTGGTAGCGAGATGTTATTCAAAACGATGTAGTGTGATGTCATACACAATATGGTAGTGAGATATCATACACAATGTGGTAGTGAGATATTATTCAAAACGATGTAGTGTGATGTCATACACAATATGGTAGTGAGATATCATACACAATGTGGTAGTGAGATGTTATTCAAAATGATGTAGTGTGATGGCATACACAATATGGTAGTGAGATATCATACACAATGTGGTAGTGAGATGTTATTCAAAACGATGTAGTGTGATGTCATACACAATATGGTAGTGAGATATCATACACAATGTGGTAGTGAGATGTTATTCAAAACGATGTAGTGTGATGGCATACACAATATGGTAGTGAGATATCATACACAATGTGGTAGTGAGATGTTATTCAAAACGATGTAGTGTGATGGCATACACAATATGGTAGTGAGATATCATACACAATGTGGTAGTGAGATGTTATTCAAAACGATGTAGTGTGATGTCATACACAATATGGTAGTGAGATATCATACACAATGTGGTAGTGAGATGTTATTCAAAACGATGTAGTGTGATGTCATACACAATATGGTAGTGATATATCATACACAATGTGGTAGTGAGATGTTATTCAAAACGATGTAGTGTGATGGCATACACAATATGGTAGTGAGATATCATACACAATGTGGTAGTGAGATGTTATTCAAAACGATGTAGTGTGATGGCATACACAATATGGTAGTGAGATATCATACACAATGTGGTAGTGAGATGTTATTCAAAACGATGTAGTGTGATGGCATACACAATATGGTAGTGAGATATCATACACAATGTGGTAGTGAGATGTTATTCAAAACGATGTAGTGTGATGGCATACACAATATGGTAGTGAGATATCATACACAATGTGGTAGTGAGATGTTATTCAAAACGATGTAGTGTGATGGCATACACAATATGGTAGTGAGATATCATACACAATGTGGTAGTGAGATGTTATTCAAAACGATGTAGTGTGATGTCATACACAATATGGTAGTGAGATATCATACACAATGTGGTAGTGAGATGTTATTCAAAACGATGTAGTGTGATGGCATACACAATATGGTAGTGAGATATCATACACAATGTGGTAGTGAGATGTTATTCAAAACGATGTAGTGTGATGGCATACACAATATGGTAGTGAGATATCATACACAATGTGGTAGTGAGATGTTATTCAAAACGATGTAGTGCGATGGCATACACAATATGGTAGTGAGATATCATACACAATGTGGTAGTGAGATGTTATTCAAAACGATGTAGTGCGATGGCATACACAATATGGTAGTGAGATATCATACACAATGTGGTAGTGAGATGTTATTCAAAACGATGTAGTGTGATGGCATACAC
Source organism: Serripes groenlandicus (assembly GCA_031761405.1). Lineage (NCBI taxonomy): Eukaryota > Metazoa > Mollusca > Bivalvia > Cardiida > Cardiidae > Serripes > Serripes groenlandicus. The sequence continues at coordinate 34,925,477 of JASEVX010000013.1, read as the reverse complement.
AATATGGTAGTGAGATATCATACACAATGTGGTAGTGAGATGTTATTCAAAACGATGTAGTGTGATGTCATACACAATATGGTAGTGAGATATCATACACAATGTGGTAGTGAGATGTTATTCAAAACGATGTAGTGTGATGTCATACACAATATGGTAGTGAGATATCATACACAATGTGGTAGTGAGATGTTATTCAAAACGATGTAGTGTGATGTCATACACAATATGATAGTGAGATATCATACACAATGTGGTAGTGAGATGTTATTCAAAACGATGTAGTGTGATGGCATACACAATATGGTAGTGAGATATCATACACAATGTGGTAGTGAGATGTTATTCAAAACGATGTAGTGTGATGGCATACACAATATGGTAGTGAGATATCATACACAACGTGGTAGTGAGATGTTATTCAAAATGATGTAGTGTGATGTCATACACAATATGGTAGTGAGATATCATACACAATGTGGTAGTGAGATGTTATTCAAAACGATGTAGTGTGATGGCATACACAATATGGTAGAGTGATGTCATACAAAATGCAGTACATGCAGGGAGATGTCATACACAATATGGTAGTGTGATGTCATACAAAATGCAGTACATGTAGGGAGATGTCATACACAATATGGTAGTGTGATTTCATACACAATATGGTAGTGTGATGTCATACACAATATGGTAGTGAGATGTCATACACAATATGGTAGTTAGATGTCATACACAACAGGGCTCCGGAAATTTTGAAATCTCAATCGGTCCAGAATATATTTCACCGCCCCCGTTATTTTTTTTACATTGAAACTCTTTTAAAAACAAATATACACAAATTTCATGTTTATTGCAGGTTACCTTGCATAGATGGTTGCATAACAATGTCATCGCTCGTTAATGTCAATGTAGAAGTACTTTACTAATCATAATTTTCCAAAATTTGCAGACGAACATAACCCCGCATGTTTGTTTACAATGTGTGTTTACATTGCTCATTCGTACTTAAGATTGTTCGACCCGTACGTACTAGAAAATTATTGGTTTTGCAAAGAAGATACATTTCTCTTATCTGTACGGTTAACTTTGTTTTGTCTACATAAAAATAAAAAAAATACTACAAAAAAGGTCTGTTGTTTTGGAATTACCATGACTGAAATAATTAGAGAAAGCCATTTTTTTAGGTAAGTACATTTACCCAGCTGAGTAATTATGAACCGGTTTGACCCGGTTCTCTTTGTCAACATAATTAGCGTTGCCAAGCCGCTCATTTGACTTTTTGAACATCGCAAGTAAATTTCGTTGAGCCCTTTCACTAATGTATCGAAGGACAAATAAATGAAATGAAGTTAAAACTTCTGCGTTATAAAATATACAGTGACAAATTTATTTTTACGAAACGTTTCGTAAATATCCCTTTTCCATGCCATCTTGAAAGGGGGGTTACAAAGGTCACGTGACCTATGGAAATTCCCTAATAACCCCAACAGCCAATCAGATGCATGAAATTATTACCGCATGCATTCAATGAGATTTTCTCGGGTAATTCCGTCGTCCATTCATCACCGAGGTATTCCGATTGGCATTATCTATCAGTTTACACGATTGTCAAAGTTAATTGGATCGATAATCGTGTTTACGTCACGGTAAGTGACTATCTCGAAGGTGTACAGACGACTCTGTTTACAAAGTGACCTGTAGCGGAGGTGTTATATAGTTAGCTTTATAGAAATTCCTGGACCGATTTTATATTAGTTTTAATTTATAAAAATTCCTGGACCGATTTAGTTACTAGTTTTAAGATTGAAAACGGTCCGCCAAGTTCAAAATCGGTTTAAACCGGCAATTTATCGGTTTTGCGTAGCCCTGATACACAATGTGGTAATGTGATGTCATTCAAAATGTGGCAATGCGATGTCATAAACAATGTGGTAGTGTCATTCAAAATGTGATTGTCTGATATAATTCAAATGAAGGTTTTTTTGTCATTCAAAATGTGATAGTGTGATGTCATTTAAAATCTTGTAGTTTGATTTCAATTGAAATGAGGAAGTGTGACGACATACAAAATATGGTAGTGTGCATGATGTCATTCAAAATGTGGTAGTATGATGTCATTCAAAATATACTTGTGTGATGTAATTCAAAATGTGGAACAGTGGTGTCAATCAAAGAGTGATAATGTGATGGCATTCAAAATGTAGAAGTGTGATGTCATTCAAAATATGAAAGTGTGATGTCCTACAAAATGTGGTGGTGTGATGTCATTCAAAAAGGGGTAGTGTGATGTCATTCACATGTCATTCATGAATTTGATTTGGTGTGTTAAATAATTTGATTTTATTATTGGATAGGTATATAATAAAAGGCAGATAATGTTGCCGAAGTTTTAAGCAGCATTGTATTGTCTACTCAGAGAGTGGGAAAATTGACATCTTTCTCGCAAGATATCAATTTTTCAATGCACCTACTGCAACATAAAATTGCCTTTTTATTTGTTATTTACCACAGATAATTACATGTTAATTGACGATGGCCAGGATGTTACGTTACTACAAAACATACCACCAGACACCGTTTCACTTAAATTTTCATACGCAGTTTACCTTGCACCAGGAATCACACATCTGGTAACTATGAATTGTCTACTCTTCATGAAAAAAACACCATAGGGTATTTGTTATAAGTTTCATTAACTCTTTCCCACCTACAACAAATCTGCAGCAGACCACTTGGAAAACCTGTGATCATTGATCTGAATCTACACAACACAGAATGGAGACTTTTTGCAATAAAGGTAGCTTAACCCTTTCCTACATGTAGACGCTTTCTGACGCCTCTGCAGCAGACGACTTTTGAAAACATTGTGGCAAAAGAAGAATTTGCTCAAAATTAGCCATTTGTCCTGTTGCGATAGTGTTTTCAACTCTTTTCAGTAATTACACCTTTACTTTAAGATGTTTTGTTCTACGAGAGAAAGGGTTAATTGTCTGTAAATTATGGTATAATTGCACCTTCATTACATTGAATTTTTTTTAATTATCATACTATTATTATATTATTCATTGTTCTTGGTCTAAATATAAGAACTATATCTAATTTTAGACGTGGAGGCTCTTGGCAGAAGGAGCAACAGTGCTGGTGGTTCATGATGAGCAAACTGGCTGGAAGTCAACTTGTGCTGACATACAAGACTACACTAAACAAACACTTGTCTTAGAAGTTGGTGACAAACTTGGAAATTATAATGGTAATTTTAACCCTTTCCCTCATATAGACGCTTTATGACGCCTCTGCAGCAGACTGCTTTTTGAAAACAAGCAATTTCTCCTTTTGTCACAATGTTTTCCACTTTTAGTCAAAGGTTATCCATTCAATTATTTTCTATTTTTTGACAAAATATGTTCAAAGTCGTCTGCTGCAGAATTGTCGTATGAGGGAAAGGGTTAATTAACTTGTCTTTGTTAAATTAAATAATGCTTGATGCCACTCTCAACTGTATATCAATTTGTTTCCTGGGTAAGTTACCATTACTACCGATATTCTTTATCCTGACCCTGGCGCAGCAGTTGTAATGCTAACACCACAACACTGAGTGCCAAGAAGGGAGACATTACTACCAGTTTTAAAGTCTTTGGTATATTCATGTAGATCTTGGAAATTATAATGGTAATTTGATTTATATATATATTTGACACAGCTTTCAACGGTACTTCACTTAATTTCCTGGGTACTGGTATTGTTTGTATCTTTACAATGATGTATCAGCCATGGAAACATGTACACAAATGTATGGAAAATCTCTATAAATGTAACATTACTTTATGTAAAAACATTGTGGCATAAGCATAAAGGGCTCATCATAAGCAGTTTCTCATTTATAGCCACAATATTTTATAAACATTCTACTGTAGAGGCGTCTGTATGTGGAACTATTATGTTAAAACATTCCTATGAAGAAAACAACTGTCTAAATATAAGCTATAATTGAGTCACTGCACTCAAAAACAAACATTCATGACTTTAACACTCTATGCAGTCTGATCTGGTTATTCTCCATTTTCTGGCCCACAGTTATGAAAAATTATAAACCTTTAACCCTTTCCCTCATATAGATGCTTTCTGACGCCTCTGCAGTAGACGGCTATTTGAAAACATAGTGGCAAAAGAAGAAATTGCACAAAACGTGCAATTTCTCCTTTAGACACAATGTTTTCCTCTTTAAGTCATAGGTTATCCATTCAGTTATAGAGATTTTCCATTTTTTGACAAAATATGTTCAAAGTCGTCTGCTGCAGAATTGTCGTATGAGGGAAAGGGTTAAACCTATTCCCACATACATATATGCAGCAGACGACGTCGAAAAGATTTAGGCAAAAATGTCATTTTTTTTTGATAAATGTTAGTTTGATTATGAAATACAGTTAAACACATTGTGACTGATTGCGAAATTGCTCTTGATGAGCAATTGCGCCTTTTGTTGCAATATTTTTAAAAGTCCTCTGCTGCAGATGCTTCAAAATGCGTCAACAAGTGGGAAAGGGTTATAGAGATATTCAAAAAATTTGCATTGACATTTTCAAAGAACACTGCTGAAGATGTATTTTTTGTAGGAAAGGGATATAAGTAAACCTGATTTGTTAGCATTACCTCTTTCATGTTTTCAGAATTCCATGGTTTTTCATCCTTGGCTATAGATAATATTCAGTTGACTTCAGACCTGTGTCCTCGTAAGTTCAACTTTTCATTTTGTAATGCTTATTCCTAAGATTTATAATTTTAAAAACCACATATTAATAAATTTATGTCTTCAGATATGGTTTGGAAAATTGCGCTATTTGTGATGACGCAATAAAGCATTTTGCTCACTGCAAGTTCCCTATTCTTACTGCGTTTCATTTGAATACTAAATATTTCTGGTTGATTATTTATCAGACGTATTGCATTGGTATATATATGGAATATTACGTTGCGGGAGCGATAAAAGGGTTTGTATTGCACGACAAGTAGCGTGGAAAAATCGATATCTTACGAGACCGAAGGTCGAGTAAGATATGGATTTTCCCACGCTACGAGTCGTGCAATACGTACCCATTTATCGCTCCCGCAACGTAATATTCCTTTTATTATATACCTACGATCTATGAAGAGCGAAAAAACTATTAAATATACAGATTCAATACATTGTTTATTGGGGATACCTCGCTGAAAGTATTCCGCGCACTGTCTGACGTCACAATCTTGTATTTACACCGCATGTAGATACGGAATTTTAATCTGTTGTGGTGTATTTGCGCATGTCAATCTGCATGTATTTCCACCGGAAAATGTACAGGCATATAATAAATCTATTTACATTTCTCTTAGCCATATTCTTTCAATGTAAATGGCCATAGACAGATTTTGCCGAACCCCAGTAGTTCAGTCAGTATCAACGGGGCTATCAATCTAGGGCTTGTGAATTCATTCCCAGCTTGGCCATCATTCAGTCTGAAATTTGACAAATGTCACAGCATCTTTTGTCTTCCACCAATGGGCTTACAGTATGTCTATGTGAAAAAGTGGCCAGTTACTTGGAAAGTCTGCTGTGTGGAGTACCGGTGTGGGAAACAAGTTAATAAGTGAACTAGCTACTGTGATATGACGAAAAAAAAGTGGCTTTAAACCTCCATTTATCAATCAATCATGGGAATATAATATTATTTACTTTTCTCTTAGCCATATTTATTCACTTTGTAGATGGACATAGACAAATTTTGTTGATGTTTGCCAGTTAAGGATTTAATTGAAATTGTTTATTTATTCATAGATCCCAATTCATGTGGCTTTGAAGACACTTGCCGACACCATTATGTATCAGTCAATGGTACATCTGGTTGGAAGAGGATATCAAGTGGAACTGATGGCTTCCCTGTTAGTGATGTCACATACAGGATAGATGGGAAAGGTATATTTTATTACTGTAAAATGGATTTTATTTGTGTAAGATTAATTTTCGCTATTATTCGCTAATTGATTCAATAGCGAACACTTGTCCGAAATGTTCAGATATCCGAAGATATGCTACCTTAGCCGATTAGATGATTAAACATATTTATAACTTGAAAGCAATGTTTATATTTATACACATATGATGATGTTGATTGTACCATGTTTGACAAATTTTCCTTTGTTATACTTATACATTTACAGGCTTACCCCTTTCCCACATACAACAAATCTGCAGCAGATGACTTTGAAAACATTTAGGCAAACATTTTGAAAATCTCCATAAATGAAAGTTTAATTAATGAAAAGAGATGAAAACATTGTGGCAAAAGGAGAAATGATTCAATTTGAGCAATTTGTCCTTTAGTCACGATGTGGGAAATGATTAACTGTTTTGTAACAGGTAAACTTAATTGTGTTGACAAATTGGTACAAGCAAGTTATGCAAAATACACAGGAATGTAGGAATGGCTTTTCACTTGAATTAGTCTTTTTGAACAGTTTAGCTTGTTAATGCCAGTACTCTAGTATCCGTTTGAAATTATTTTGTTATAATATTGTCTCTATAACACACCTAACACCATCAAGTCAGATGAAGTTGATGTCACAAATCCAAAGCTGATTTTAAGGGAAAATCACGAAATTTTAACCTTGCGAATTTAAAGTGTTTAACAGTGGATTATTGAGAAATAACAGTGGCATATATATATCAGATAAACTTACTGATTCAACTAGTGAATTTAACCTTCTCTCCCACATATAGATGCTTTCTAACATCTTTCTAACACCTCTGTAGCAGACGACTCTGAAAACATGATGAGCAATTTATTCTTTTTGTCACAATGTTTTCAGCTCTATTCAATAATCATACGTTCAATGAGAGAGATTTTCCATATTTTTGCCTAAATGTTTTCAAAGAATTCTGCTGCAGATTTGTTGTATGTGGGAATGGGTTAAGTGATAATTTTCACTGTTTACCTTGTCTATGATCAACTACAATGCTGATAGTGTATAAAAGTATGAAATTATCAAGACAATCATTTGTTTGAAATATCAAAATAGAACTCAATTTTTGAACATCAAATGAATTATTTCATTCTTGGCGAAGCTTCTTGTAAAAATATCATTTTGGAGAGTATTCTGTGAAAACGTTGTTCTCTTAAACCTTTCCCTCATACAACAATTCTGCAGCAGACGACTTTGAACGCATTTCGTCAAAACATAGAAAATCTCCATAATTGAATGGATAACCTATGACAAAAAGGGGAAAACATTGTGGCAAAAGGAGAAATTGCACGTTCTGTGCAATTTCTTCGTTTGTCACTATGTTTTCAAAAAGCTGTCTGCTGCAGAGGCGTCAAAAAGCATCTATATGAGGGAAAGGGTTAACTATACTTGAAGCAAGATTTTTGTGTTAGATACCATTGCAGGGTGACACATTAATTAACCCTTTCCCTCATATAGACGCTTTCTGACGCCTCTGCAGCAGACGGCTTTTTGAAAACATAGTGACAAAATAAGAAATTGCACAAAACGTGCAATTTCTCCTTTGGCCACAATGTTTTCCACTTTTTGTCATAGGTTATCCATTTAGTTATGGAGATTTTCTATGTTTTGACAAAATACGTTCAAAGTCGTCTGCTGCAGAATTGTCGTATGAGGGAAAGGGTTAAGGTCACTTCTCCATGTCTGTAAGTCATACTGCATCATACCAAAGACTTTAAAATTGGTAGCCATGGCTTTCCCTCCTTGGCACTCAAGATTATGGGGCTAATATTTCAACTCAGACCTTGAGGGCTTGGCAAGAAATGGTTGTAACTAAAAACCTATTTTGAAAACCCTGGTTAAGGGGCAATTTTGACCCCTTTGTAAACAATGCAAATTTAGGTGCCATTGCTCAGAACGAGCAATGGCACCTAAATTTCCATTGTTTACCAAGAAAAAGGTTTTAAGGCTTATAAAGACTTTATGGCGAGGTGATTAACCTTGGTAAAAATATACCAATTTTAGTTACAACCGTTTCACGCCAAGCCCTCGACTTGCTGGTGACAGGATAAAGGAACCAGTGGAACTGGTAACTTGTCCAGCCAATGCTGTTATATCGGAAAAAAATGTTATAAAAATATTATAATGGAAAAATGACTAAGTCATACTGCATCAGGGTTTATACCAAAGATTTTAAAAATGGAAGTCATTTATTTTCCTCCTTGGCGCTCAGGATTATGGGGTTAGTATTACCGTTGACTTGCGGGTGACATGATAAATGAACGTGCAGTTACTGGTAACTTATCCAGGAAATGCTGTAACAACTTTAAAATTGTTTAAAGCAGCTCAAAACATCATACAACAAAGAGCAGGCGATACATGTTTTTTATGGTTTATTTGATATAGGTCTATTTCATAAAACGTTTTATCAAGCAAAGTATTCATGCTTGCTGTTCACAGGTTTTTCTTTGTTTTAATCCTTTCCAACATATAGACACTCTCTGACATCACTACAGCATAGGACTATTGAAATAATTGTGACAATTAATGCTTTCATTTTTATTCAATAACAATAATTCAACTTACAGAGATGTTTAACATTTTCATCCAAATGTTTTCAAAGTCCTCTGCTGCAGACTTTCTGTATGTGGGAATCAGTTAATAAATACTTGTTAAATATTTGCCAAAGAAACAACAACTGATGTTAGCTTAAACACTTCACATTTTACAGGTTCTTTTATGGTACCCGATTTTGTTGGAGCTGCGGAGAGTGAAATGGCAGTTATGGAAACCAAACACATTGGAACCAATTTACAGTGTCTGGCCTTTTATCTCTATACTGGTGTGAATAGTTCATCGACACTTAAAGTAAGTCATAAGATTTGATTTCATTTTAACCCTTTCCCACTTGCAGACGCAATTTTCATAAGATCCTCTCCTAAATTCCTTCAAGTTTTTTGGATCCATGCAAAAATAGTGAAAACTTAAAAGATCTTCTCCTCCGAAAGTGTCAGGCCGATTTTCAATTAATTTTGTAGAAATGTTCCTTTAGTGACCCTTTTTGAGATTCCTACAAGCCATCTTGATTGGCAGAAAAACATGGTCGCCAGAGGGCAGGGCTATTTTGCATTATATTGCTATAGTGAAAACTTAAAAATTCTTTACCTCCTCCGAAAGTGTCAATTTTCAAATAATTTTGTAGAAATTTTTCTTGGGTGAACCTCTACGAGATTCCTTCAAGCCAAGTTGATTGGTCGAAAAACATGGTTGCCAGGGGGCGGGGCTATTTTGCCTTATATGGCTACAGTGAAAACTTGAAAAATCTTCTGCTCCGAAAGTGTTTGGCCAATTTTCAAATAAATTTGTAGAAATGTTCCTTGGGTGACCCATCAGATTCCTTCAAGCCATGTTGATTGGTTGAAAAACATGGCTGCCAGAGGTCGGGGCTATTTTGCCTTATATGGCTATAGTGAAAACTTCTTCCACAAAAGTGTTGGGCCGTTTTTTCAAATAGTTTTAAAGAAATGTTACTAGATTCGGATTCCTTCAAGCCATGCTGATTGGTCAAAAAACATGGCCACCAGGAGGCGGGGCTGTTTTGAGATTTAATTTTTGCCTAATAGCTGTGGAGCGATACTGGCCCTCTTGGGCCTCTTGTTAACATTTTGTCAAAAAGAGAAATTGCTTGACCCGAGCAATTTCCCCTTTTGTCACTATTTTCAACTCTTCAATAATTATACATTTATTTATAGAGATTTGTAGTATGTTTTCCTATATATTTTTAAACTCATATGCTGCAGATATTTTGTATGTAGGAAAGGGATTAAAGTTCATCAATACATTTACATACAACCCATTCTCACATACAACAATGCTGCATCAGATGAAATATGAAAACTTTGCAAAAATAGGGAACATTTCTATAATGATAGTTTAATTATTAAATACAGTTGAAAACATTGTAGCAAAAGGAGAAACTGCTCGCTATGGGCATTTTTTTTTAGTTTGTCACAATGCTTTCAAAATGTGTCTGCTGTAGATACATCAGAATGCGTCTCTATGTGGGAAAGGGTTAGAATTTTTGGTATTGATATATTTCAGATTGTTGTCAATGGTAAAGAACCATTACCGCTAAAACAGTATATGAGGGGCGAGTGGCTACTGAACAACATTGAACTGGCGGGAAGAATTGACAGTGTTCGCTTTGTAGCAACACAGGGATACTCCCAAGGCGTCCTCGCTATTGATGAGGTCATTTTAACAGAAACTATGTGTAAAGGTATGGAATTGAAAAAAATGTCTGATGTAATTGTCTTTACCCCTTTCCCACCTGCGGATGCATTTTTGATGCAGTTATAGCAGATACTTTTGAAAACATTGATGAATTCATACTTACAGAAGCGAAGTGTAAAGGCATAATCTCTCATGTTTTTACCAGACTCTTTATTGATTCATTGATTGGGGTTTAACGCCGTTTTCAACAATTATTCAGTCATATCACGGCGGACAGTTCACCTAGCCATATGCTTCCTGTCCTTCTCACATCAGTAATCCATACAACAGCATTTCCAACCAACTGGCTTATTTTCCACGTAGACTGTTAGCCCATTTGTGGAAGACAAGTGATGCTTATCGCATTGACTTTACACTCTTTGTTAAACATGCTAAAATATCTAAAGTTCAATGGTTAATTTCCTGTAGTTGATTGGTTTTTCCTTTCAGATACACTGAACAATAAGAACCTGTGCACATTTGACAATCCAAGCTTGTGCAGCATGAAGACAACCTATGGCCAGAACGCACAATTCGATTTGAATATGTTACACACTAAAACAGGAGGTAGTGATTTATCAAAACTCCTTCATGATGCAGATGGAAATTTCAATGGTAAGGACTTGATTTAACCCTTCCCCATCTGCAGACACAATTTAATGCATTTGAAGCAGACTTCTGAAATCATTTTGGTAAAAGGAGGCATTGCTCATAATGGCAAGATGTTACTTTTAACGCAATGTTTTCAATTTGTTTATAGAATTATTCTAGATATTTGACTTCAATGTTTTCAAAATGTTCTGCTGCAGATTAATAATGTTGTATGTGGCAAAGTGTTAAAAACAATTCAATAGTAAAACATAATAATAATTTTATACAAACCTTTCCCTTCTATTTTTAGGGTCATTTATGTTCTTGGAAGGTTCTGAATCAGATGTCACTGCCGAAATAACTTTCACAGTGAACACAGCCAAATCAGCATACAGATTCTGGTATTATATATCGTCTGATGCGACGTCTAACATAGCCAAAGATCTTGAACTATTCACAGTTGTCGGCGACGCTATTAAATCAGTTATAGAATTGACAGTGACCAACACATGGGTCATGTCACCTTGTTTCCCTGTCACCATGCCATTTTCTGGTATATTAAGGATTGGGGCCACGATAAATGGTGCACTTGGAATGCTTGTTGCCATTGACAACGTGGAGCTTTTGGATGTGGAATTGTGTCATGGTAAATAAGTACTTAACTCTTTCACACATGCAGACAATTTTATTTTATCTTCAGTAGACACATGTCTTTTCAAAATCAGTCTGACATCAGGAAAAAAATTGCTCATGATAAGCAATTTCTCCTTTTTCACAAAGCTTTCATCTCTATTCATGAAAAATTATTGTATTTTCATTTATTAAGACTTTCTATAATTTTTCTTTGATGTTTCAAAGTTGTCTGCTGCAAAAAATGTGTCTGCTAAGGATGAACGTTGGTGATTCAGGCTGCACGATTGATATTTTGTAACAATCTCCCAGCAAATCTCTCGATTCAACTCGATTCAACAATTTTTTATATTTTCTTTTGCTAATTTTAATATTTCTGAATAAATATTTTCAAAGACGTCTACTACAGTTGGTTTAAAACCACTTCAACATCATCATCATCATCTGTACTGTTTGTTTTTCTGGTGTTTTCTTTTTATTTGCTATTTTCATTGTCTTTACATGATTGTATATTTTGTTTGTATTTATTTAATTGTATAACATAGAAACGTTAATCCTTTCCCACATGCAGATGTATTATGAATCATTGGCAGCAAAGCCCTTTTGAAAAAATTGTTGCAAAATGAGAAATTGCTCATAATTGCTCATCTGCTGCAGATGTTTTGTACGTGGGAAAAAGAGTTAAACATGTTATTGTTTTTCAGATTATTCACCAACATGTGATTTTACAAAAGGTCAAACATGTGGATACATCAGTGAAGGTCAAATCTGGTCACACAATAGCAACTCCTGGTTTACTAAAAAATCCGGCAACTTGTCTGTTCCGACCATGGAATTAACCTACAAACCACATTGTTTTGAATTTGAGTACAAACTACATGATATGCATACTGTAGAAGGTATGTCAAAGCTGACACTACTGAAGGATGATGTGGAAGAGATGTGGTTTGCGTACGCAACTCTAAAAAAGGGTGACCAGGAACCACTTAGTGGACGGGTGAACATATTTGGTGGTGCAAAGCTGAACATGAAATTTATAAGTGATGGTGTGGGGCTTTTTAAGTTATTGAAGACAAGTTTATCTGATGGTACATGCATACCACAACAAGGTTAGTGGTGTGTTTTATCCCGCTCTCAACAATTGTTAGCTTGTCTAGCTGTCCAGCTATTGTGATACCCTTGGCGTCATCATCTGCAGTGTTGTCACAAAACTTAAACCTTACCTCATAACACGAAAACAGTTACACTTTTTCCTAGAACCAATACGCATGTGACATAACTCTGACTTTAATAATTATTCAGGTATGCCCCTTTTTGGACTTAAAAATTCATGAACAAACAGTTACATGGGCCAGTACCAGGGGCGTAGCTCCCTTTAGGCACTGTACACATTTGTTCTCAAAATGCCCCATAATGCAGCTGCGGCGATAGACATCTGCGTAATGTATCGACCAGATCAGCCTGCACTGTCCGCGCAGACTGATCCGGCCGACACATTCCATCTTAGGGAGATAGATGTATAGAGTAGTGATTCCTGAAACAGAAAATCCACGGGAGGCGAAAAGTGTCTATCCGGGTAGGCCTGTGTGGCAGGCTGATCCTTGTCGATATTTTACGCAGAGTCCACAATGTTGATTTACTCACGAGACGGCCTACACATTGATTATTGCAAAGCTAGGTCCCTGAGTACTACTGGTCCGTTTATGCTGACACCACCAGTCAATAATACTTTTAACCCCACAATCCTTAGCGCCAAGGAGGGAAAGCTATTACTACCTCTTTTAGAGTATTTGTTGTGAAACAAGGTGAAATTGCTCAAAATGAATTTTCCACATTTTGTTTTACTGCTTTGGAAAAGAGTTGAAAATATCATGAGAACTGGGAATTTATGTTTTTTCAAAATTTGTGTCTGGCAAAGGCGTCACAAGTTCTCTATGGTAAACCTTTACCACATGCAACAAATGTGCAGAAGACGACCTTAAAAATATGGAAAATCTTATAAATAGATGTACACTTACCAAATACAGTTGAACATATTGGTGACAAAAGTAGTCATTGTTCATAATGAGCAATTTCTCCCTTTGCCACAGTGTTTTCAATTTACATCTGCTGCATTAAAGTGACAGAATAACTGCAAACATTTTTTTTTTCTCAAAAGAGTGTGATTCAGCTGATGAATTTCGGTGCCAAGACAAATGTATAGATCTGGAACTTGTTTGTAACGGAGTTGTGCACTGTCTACATGGGGAGGATGAGATGGAATATTTATGTGGTATGTTTGTGTTTGTTTAATTAATACCTTTCAAATATACAGCATATTTGCAGCAGACGACTTTGAAAACATCTTATCAAAGAAATGGAAAATCTTGCTAAGTGAACATACTGGCAAAGAGTGAAAATGCTCGTTTTGAGAAATTTCTATTTTTGCTACAATCTTTTCAAATCTCATTTTCTGCAGAGATGTCTGAAAGCATGTTTACATGGGAAAGGTTTATTGTACTCAGTTATTCTGTTCACACCAAGGAAAATCAGAGCTGCTTGAATTTGCAACCAACCAGTCATGGTTAGACTTACCTGCAATAAAGGCTTATCAGAATTTTCCCTTGTTGCAATTATGTATGTGCATAATTAACACAAAAGTATCTTAAGAACAGTTTGGACATACAACTGTCTATACAAATAATGTACAGTCAAACTTGTGTGAGCGGTCACATGCGATCAGCGGTCACCGGCGTTAAACGGTCACTTTAAATCCCTCCCAACCAATTATACTCTATAAACTGCCTTGATCAGCGGTCCCCTTTGAAACGCGGCCAGCGGCAACACTAATTGGTCGAGATTAACTGTAATCTTATTGTGTTCAACGGTCAATCAACCAACACACGACTTTGATTTGCAAGGTGTTAAATGATCGGTGTTTAATACATACAGGTAATAAAGCATACTGTGACAATCACATTATCGTTTTTTTCATACGCGTGATCTGTTTACATGTTAGATCTAGGTTACCGAAAACAGCCGACGTGTGCCGAATGATAGTTGTATGATTCATCAACAAGAAGTTGCGATTTTGGTTTATGTTCTGTTTACAATGTCGGGCAAAATTGATAATTGAAAAAGACATTTATGAGCGATTTAGACCGAAAGACAGTACATTTATATGTTAAAACGAAAGTTAATGTCCACTTGAAGCCCCAAGTCAATTTATATTGCCATTTCCATTTTAAATCTAAAGATTATCGAGTAAAACTTTCTGCAAGAAGTAGACGTAGACGCTATTTTTTCCTGATATGTTTTTCGGTGAATTTCAAAGTGAAGTAAAAAAATATTTGATAGTCACGTTAGTTGTAAACGTCGGTTTAAACTAAATAATAGATAGCACAATGAAATATTTGATAGAAAAAAGCTACAAATCTTCATAACAATGTTTAAATACAAGTTTATAAAGACAATTTACTATTTGTAATGTAATGACTATTCCTAACAGTTACATATGTAATATTATGTCAACTGACTCGAACAAATCCGACCAAGTCATGAAACTTGTGATAAGCAGCCACCTGTCTTAAGCAGCCAGTTTCATCATGTCCCTTGGCTGGCTGCTGATCGCAAGTTTGACTGTAATTTGATCACAATCAAATTGCTTTTAATCCTGTGCTGCTTTTCTATAATGAACTTGTCCAGCTTTGCATATGGAATAGTCAGTAGCCAATTCTAGATATATCAAGACATAAATGTTGAGTTGAGCAAACAACAGTATTAACCCTTTCCCACTTATAGACACCTTTGTATGCCTCTGTTGCAGGCAACTTTTAACAACATTGTGTCAAAAGAAGAAATGGCTTATTCTGCTTTTGCCACAATGTTTTTAACTTTCTTTGATAATTATACCTTGAATTCAAGAGAGTTTCCATATTTTTACGTTGATGCTTTTTATGTCGTCTGCTGCAAATTGCTTGTATGTGTCAGGCTTTCCTCTTTCTATATATAGTGCTTCACAAAAGTTTCTAGATTTCTGTTCCAGCAGTCAAAGCAATAAACAAACTATATAACTATTATGTATTTTGATCTCAACACAATTGCCAACCCTTTCCCACTTATAGACGCATTTAAATACTTTTTAAAACATTGTGGCAAAAGGAGAAATTGCTCATAATGAGTGATTTCACCTTCTGAGGCAATGTTTTCGACTCTTTTAAATTATTAAACATTCATTTACTGAGATTTTTCATATTTTTGTCTAGATGTTTTCAAAGTCGTCTGATGCAGATTTCTTGTATGCGGGAAAGGGTTGGATATTAAAATCTCAAAAGGATTTTTTCGTTTGTTTCGGCTCAGTTTGATTCAAATTCATCAATTTGATTTTCAGGCTTCAAACTGATAACTGACTTCAACACTCTCCAATCTGTAGAACAATCTGGGTTAAAAGAAGGGACAACATCCCCGGGTTGGACGTTGGTGACAAATGAAGTAGTGTCAGTGGGTGGTATATCTAGGCGCATACCAGAGCGTAAGTGCTTTTGTTAATTTGTGCAGGAAAGTGGGCGAGATATAGAGCACTTACCTCTCCTTTGACAATGGTTTGAAGGGCATAAGCTACATCATAAAGGGGTTATGAGCTTGAATCCCAGCTTGGCAAACAGGCTTTCTTATCATGATTGACAAAAGTCCTTTAAATTTTTAGACTTTAAAAATTGTAGTAATGTCTTACCATCTTGGTCATCAGTGTTGCAGGGTTAGCATTATGACTGACTGTCTGACTGACTGGTGACAGGAAAAAAATGGACCAGTAGTACTGGTAATGCTGTCATGTAACTAAAAAATTGTTGACAGCAGCGTAAAAACACCAAATAATCCATCATTTCAATGTTTGTTTTCCACCAATAGGCTAAAAGTCTGTGTAGGAAGGTAGCCAGTCATCATGGAAGAATGTTGTGATGAGTGCTCATGTGAGAAAGCCATAAATCTCTTGAGTAGGTGAACTGGCTGCCATGGTAAAACCCTTTCCCTCATACGACAATTCTGCAGCAGACGACTTTGAACATATTTTGTCAAATAATGGAAAATCTCCATAATTGAATGGATAACCTATGACTAAAAGTGGAAAACATTGTGACAAAAGGAGAAATTGCACGTTTTGTGCAATTTCTTCTTTTGTTACTATGTTTTCAAAAAGCCGTCTGCTGCAGAGGTGTCAGAAAGCTTCTATATGAGGGAAAGGGTTAACAGAAAATGGAGAAATGGTTCATAATGGGCTAGGTCTTCTTTTCAAAGAAATAGTTTTACATTATCCCAAAACCAGTCTTATATTTGTTAAAACATTCCAAATTGTTCTTTAAGTTTTTGTTTACGAATCAGAAGACTAACTTATCATAGTACAAGGAATAAGCTTAGATGGACTATTTCCAACATACAACAAATCTCAAACCTGCAGCAGTTTCTAGAAAACAAAATGTTAAAAGTCACTGTACATGAAAGTATATATATAGTTATTGAATACAGTTAAAACATTAAAGCAGCAGGAGAAATTGCACATAATGAACAAGATCACCTTTTCCTATAATAATTTCAAAAGGTGTTGATTGCAGTTGCATTGAAATGAAAAGACGGCTTTTTGAAAACA
This sequence comes from Serripes groenlandicus, assembly GCA_031761405.1. Lineage (NCBI taxonomy): Eukaryota > Metazoa > Mollusca > Bivalvia > Cardiida > Cardiidae > Serripes > Serripes groenlandicus. Next base: position 34,908,385 of record JASEVX010000013.1, on the reverse strand, counting down.
TAGTGATAAAAGAAGAAATTGCTCAAAACGAGCAATTTCTCCTTTTGCCACAATGTTTTCCACTTTTAGTCATTATAGGTAACATCCATTCAATTATAGAGATTTTTAACTTTTTGACAAATTATGTTCAAAGTCGTCTGCTGCAGAATTGTTGTATGAAGGAAAGGGTCAAATGACAATCATCTTTTATTATTTTCAGAAACACTGTCGACCAAATTCAACAGCCTTACCATATCACCTGCCGTTCTTGAGTCTCGCCAATACTATATTGATGCAGAAACATCATGTTTATATATCTCATACTACGGCAATGTTGCAAAATTTACTCTAAGTCAGGAATACCAAGATCCAGATAAAAATATATTATATGAAGAAAACCTAGCTCCAAGTGTTTCAAAGAGACACATAGCGGTAAGATTGCTTTACTAACCCTTTCCCACATGTAGACGCATCTGCAGCAGATGACATTTGAAAACGTTGTGGTAAAACAAGAAATTGCTAATAATGAGTAATTTCTCCTTTTGCCAGATTGTTTTCAAAACACTATTCTATTTATGTAAGTTGTCTGCTGCAGGTGTCCCAAAATGCTAATAATGAGCTTTTGCTACTTTTGCCTGAATATTTTCAACACTATTATTCAATTAATATCCTTTCATTTGCAGAGGTTTTCCATAATGATTTAACCTAGACGGTATTGAGAAATTTCTCCTTTTGCCACCATGTTTTCAACTTTCTTCTATAATTATTCTTTGATTTCAGGAGAGTTTCCATGTTTTTGTCAAGATGCTTTCAAAGTCGTCTGCTGCAGATTTGTTGTATGTATGAAAAGGTTGATTAAGGTGTACAGATACACTGCTCTCTTGGAAGAGGTAGAACCTCAGCCTCTTGTACCAACGGTCCCGGGTTCGAATCCCGTGATGAGCGGGTTCTGCCTTGGGGGATTTTTCTACACAAACAGCCTGAGGAATGGTTAAGTATCCAGGTAGCAGACATCGAGCGTGATTAATATAAGCTTAAAGCTTATTTCGAAATCGATGAAAAATAGATCAGTTTAAACTAAGTGGTGAGCATGGTGAAGTGCCCTTGGTCAAGGCATGTTTACTAGCCTAGTACTGGTTTGTCAGCCATGCACATAATGAGCAATTTCTCTTTTGGTCACAATCTATTGTCTGCTGTAGATGTCCCACATGTTGGAAAAGGTTAACAATGAAGAGCGAGTAAATGACAAAAATGGCTGTGTTTTCACTGCTCAGTAAAGTTAATTGTCAACATTTGGATTTTTCTGAAATATTCATGAAATCATAGAAATGAGCCGTTCCACGAGAAAACGAACATTGTGGACTCTGCGTAGAATATCGACCTGGATCAGTCTAATCATACCGCGCAGGCTATCCCAGACATATATTATTTGCCTCCTGCTGATTTTCTGTTTCAGGAATCATAACTCTTCATGTATTCCCCCTAAGACGGAATGAGTTGGCCCAGAATAGCCTGCGCTGACTGCACGGCTGATCTGGGTCGATACATTACGCAGAGTCCATAATGTTGGTTTTCTTGTGGAACAGCTCATATATATCCAACAAAATAACTTGTTTATTTGTAGACTTTAACAAATGCTATTTCTACATTTATATATGTACGCTGACAGGTTTCAGTTTAACATGGGAAAGGGCAGATATCAAGAGGTTTTTTTTATTGTCTTTCACAAAATTCTAATTCTACATTTATTAAATGTTTGTTCTATATCAGGTTCCAGGTAAATATGGAAATTTGCAAATATCGATAGTTTTATTCATTGTCTTTCACAAAATTGTAATTCTACATTTATTAAATGTTTGTTCTATATCAGGTTCCAGGTAAACATGGAAAATTGCAAATATCGATAGTTTTATTCATTGTCTTTCACAAAATTGTAATTCTACATTTATTAAATGTTTGTTCTATATCTGGTTCCAAGTAAACATTTAAAAGTGCAGATATCATGGGAATGTGCAGATATGGATAGTTTTATTCCCGGTTCTTGATAAAATTCTAATAATACATTTATTATAATATTATTATTATGTTTGTTATAACAGGTTCCAGTTCAACGTGGGAAGGTACATATATCGCTGTTGGTGTATATGGTAAACCTAGATCCCTATTATAGGGGAGATGTACCTACAAGTGGCCTGTTTGGATTATACAGTTTTGAGATTCATCCGGGTGTTGAGTGTAGTGATATGGCTATAAGTAAGATATTATATTCTTTATTATTTTATCTCTTTCACCTTTAGCTGTCTTAGTTTGGATCAAATAATAGGCTAGTTTACATTGAAAAACACAGTGTTTAACCCTTTCCCACATATAGACGCATTTTAATCCATATGCAGCCTACATCATTTGAAAACATTGTGAAAAAAGTAGAAATTACTCATCATGAGCAATTTCTCCCTTTGCCACCATGTTTTCAACTCTATTCTTAAATTACACTTTCATTTAAATTTGTATGTGAGAAAGGGTTTCTCCCAAAAAGATCTCTCTTATAACTCAACCAAACCCTATGCTGTGGGTACTCAAAAGAATTGTCTCACTAGTTATGTGTGTGAAACAAAGCAGTATGTGACTGCACAAGATTGTTATTAGCAGGTAAAATCTCGATGGAAAATAATTATCATATAAAGCATTCAATATTAGTTTAACCCTTTCCCACCTGTAGACGCATTTTGACGCAATAACAGCAGAGGATTCTTGAAAACATGATGAACAATTTCTCCTTTGGCCACAATGTTTTCGACTTTGTTTAACAATTAAGCTATTTTCTATGGAGATTTTTCAGGTTTTTGTCACTATATTTTCAAAGTCGTCTGCTGAAGATTCATTGTATGTGGGAAAGGATTTTTTTTTTTTTTTATATAACATAATTATATGATGCATTACAATTGATGTCATTTCTGGTAACAGATAATATATGACGATAAACATGATTGAGGAGGAGAGTGGTGCAGTGGTAAAGCATCGGCTTTTTGCACCAAAGGTCCATGGTCCAAATTTCGTGATAAGCAGGTTCTGACTTTGGTATTTTTCCACACAAGTGGCACAGGCACTGTTTCAGTTTCCAGGAAGCAGATATCGAGCATGATTAATATAAGCAATCAATGTAAAAAAATAAGTTCTACAGAAAAGTAGCTGTGTTTGTTGCACTTTCATGATTGGCGTATGTATAATGCCGTAGTTGGTGTCTTAACCCTATCCCACATACAACAAATCTGCAGCAGACGACTTTGAAAACATACCCGAAAAAATGTGAAAACCCCCTTTAAATGAAAGTACAATAATTGAATAGAGTTGAAAACATGGTACCAAAAGGAGAAATTGCTCTTTTGAGCAATTTTCTTCTTTTGTCGCCATGTTTTCAAGAAGCTGTCTGCTACAGAGGTGTCAGAAATTGTCTATTTGAGGGAAAGGGTTAATATGATATAATTTTAAATCATTTCATAGCATCTTGTCGAATGAAAACATCCTTCAGAAATTATCTTTCTCCAGGAAATAATGATTTTTCTCATCCCTGGATGTTTCTCTGCTGCAGAGGTGTCAGAAATTGTCTATTTGAGGGAAAGGGTTAATATAATATAATTTTAAATCATTTCATAGCATCTTGTCGAATGAAAACATCCTTCAGAAACTATTTTTCTCCAGGAAATAATGATTTTTCTCATCCCTGGATGTTTCTATTAAACTTTGCCTTAGATACAATATTATATTCAATCTATTTAACTTGTTCAGGTTGTCCGGAAGATGTTCCACACATGTGTGGAAACAAGATGGTTTGTTTTACGGAGGAAGAGAAATGCAACTTGATTGATAACTGTATGGATAAATCTGATGAAACAGATGATTGTGGTAAGTGATGTATATTCCTTAACTGTTTTCCTCATATAGACACTTTCACACGCCTCTGCAGCAGACAGCTTTTTGAAAAAATAGTGACAAAAGAAGAACTTGCTCAAAACGAGCAATTTCTCCTTTTGCCACCATGTTTACCACTTTTATAGGTTATCTATTCAATTTTGAGATTTTCTAATTTTTGACAAAATATGTTCAAAGTTGTCTGCTGCAAAATTGTTGTATGAGGGAAAGGGATACCGTTTCCTGCATGCAACAAACCCACAACAGACGACTTTGATAACAACTTGGCAAATACTTGAAAAAATCTTCATAATTGGGAGTTTAATCATTAAATACATTTGAAAACAGTGTGACAATGTTTTCAAAAGCCGTCATCAGAAAGCATCTGTATATTTGGAAGGGTTAAGCCCAATCACTGACATAGTGCGTCTCCTGGTATAATGGTAAGGGCCTTCACCTTGGGAGCCAGAGACGAGAACTGGTCATTCCAAAGACCAGGAATGTAGGTAAAGACTTACAACTGAGGCATTGGTGTCAGGAAAAATAGTACTGGTAGAAACTTTAATTTACCCAGAAAATATGATATGGCTATTGTATATGATTTCTATGAGACTAGAAAAGATAGATCATACATTAAATGAGCCCTTTCCAATGGCAAAGGTAGAAGTTGGATTTTCTTAACAGTAAAGAACCAGATCAGCCTGTGCATATAATTTTATTATTGTGAGGCTATGTGTAACGGAATAGTTTGAAAAGTAATTACAGATTATGGTATGTCCATGTGATTTTGAACACCCCAACATGATTGTGTGGCTATCATAACATATCAATTCCAAAAGTAATTACAGGTTCTGGTATTCATTGCAATTTTGAACACCCCAACATGATTGTATGGCTATTATAAAGTAACAATTCCAAAATGTAATTGCAGATTTTGGTATTGAATGCGATTTTGAACACCCCAACATGATTGTGTGTCTATCATAACATATAAATTCCAGAAGTTATTACAGATTATGGTATTCATTACGAGTTTGTACACCGCAACATGATTGTGTGGCTAGCGTAACAATACTAAATATAATATCAAATTATGTTATTGAATGCGATTTTGAACACCCCAAGGTTCCCAACATGTGTGGCTATTGTAACGAAACAGTTCCAAATGTTATTTCTGAACAGGTTTTGGAATTGTATGTGACTTTGAACACCGCAACATGTGTGGCTATCGTAACGTAACAGTTTGAAATGTAATTACAGGTTATGGTATTCCATGTGATTTTGAACACCGCAACATGTGTGGCTATCGTAACGTAACTGTTCCAAAGACCTATTGGGATGATCGTGACGTGTTTCAGACTCCACAAACACTGTGGGAAAGAACATACACTAACACCATCACAAGGCCAAACTTTGACCATACATTTCATATATCGGGCAAGGGTAAGGAAATACAATTTTCAGAGCTCCTTATCATGATCGCATTTAAGAAAATTCATAAATGAAAGTCTAATTATTGAATAGATTGAAATCATTGTGCCATAATATACAGTGAGCAATATCAAACTTTCCACAGGTCTGCTGTGGTTGAGTCAAAATTTGTCAATGTGACCATTCGTTTCATATATCGGGCAAGGGTTAGGAAAAACAATTTTCGGAGCTCCATATAATGATCGCATTTAATTTTTTCCCATTTGCAGAATCAATTTCATGCATTTGCAGCAGAATATATTTTAAAACACTGAGGCAAAAGGAGAAATTGCTCTTTATATCTCCTTTTGCCACAACAATGTTTCAGCTCTATTTACGTTAATTAATTGTTAAACATGTACAGTTTTATAGAAATCTTCAATATTTTTATCTTATTATTTTCAAATTATCTGCTGCAAATTTCATGTATGTGTGAAACGCTTTATGCTTTTAAAACTTATTTGACTTTAAACAGTTGTTGTGAAGTTAAACTGTACTTCATTGTACTTTAATTTGAAAATTTCTCGGTATACATTACAATGATATGATTTTACTCACCTATTAAACCTATTAAACAATTTTGCAATTACCACACTGTTTCCAAAATGCATCTGCAAGTGGTAAAGGGCAAACAATGACTTTGTTTTCCATAGGTCACTTCATGACATCTAAAAACTACGAGGGTCTACAAGATGAAAAGCGTTATGTGGATACAGAGACAATGCAGTCACCCTACCAGACATTTAACAGTGACGGTTGTATCACGTTTTGGTACTACCTCAACAGCACCGCCCATCAGCCCAAAACAGGCACAGCACAACTGTTTGTTTACATACAGTATGGCGATGAAACGTCAAAAGAATTGTTATGGTATGTAAATAACGTCAAGCTTGTTTAAGGCAGCCACACAAGGGAGGGTCAAAATGTGGCTGCTGAACACAGGTAGCTGTATAATACAAGTCAAATAAAGAAGGTTAATCTTCAAGTGGCTGCTTAATACAAGTTGGCTGCATAACAGAGGTGACTGCTAACACAAGTTTGACTGTATAGGCAATCCTGCACTAAAGACCACCCTTGTATAGCAATTCCCTGTCTCTAGCAACCACACTATTAGTTTCCCAATTGCTCATTTTCTCCATTTTTGAACCTGAAAAGTAAAGACCCCCTGTAAATAAGAACCACCTGTAACTAAAGACCAAATTGTCGTCTTCCCATGGGAGGTCTCTATACACAGGTCCAGCTGTACAAATATTAATTTAGGTTCTTATATCATCATGCAGTCTCATGTTATAACTTTAACCCTCTCCCTCATATAGATGCTATTTGATGCCTCTGCAGCAGATGGCTTTTTGAAAACATAGTGACAGAAGAAGAAATTACTCAAAACGAGCAACTCTCCTTTTGCCACAATGTTTTCCACTTTTAGTCATAGGTTATCCATTCAATTATAGAGATTTTCTTTTGTTTTGACGAAATATGTTCAAAGTTGTCTGCTGCAGAATTGTTGTATGAGGGAAAGGGTTAAACACATTGATATTTTTTTGAAAACGCTGTGGCAAACAGATTAATTGCTCAGGATAAGCAATTTCTCCTTTTGCCATGATGTTTTTAAATCTATTTGATAATAATAAAACTTTCATTTTTATAGATTTCCCATAATTTGTCTAGATACTTTCAAATGTGTCTGCTGTACATTTGTTGAATGGGGGAATGTGTTAAGAATCAGCTTTTCTGGTTTCAAGATAGTTTAGTGGAAATGTTCCTTGAGTTACCTTCTTCAAATATAAGCCATGCCATTTTGATTGGCTGAAACCATGGCAACCAGGTGGTGGGGCTAACTGCCCATGCTATATATTTTGTCTAATTACTATGGAAAATCGACTGATATGCTATTTCAATTAAGGTTTCTTCTATTTACAGTTATTTTACCTTTTGTAAAAGATGATTTTTATACTGATTTGTCTATCCCCTTCCCACATACAACAACTCTGCAGCAGACGACTTTGAAAACATCGTGACAAAAACTTGAAAAATCTCCATAAAAGATAGCTTAGTTGTTTAATAAAGATGAAAACATTGTGGCCAAAGGAGAAATTGCTCATCATGAGCAATTTCACTTTTGGCCACAATGTTTTCAGAAGTCCTCTCCTGCTATTGCATCAAAATGCGTCTGCAGGTGGGAAAGAGGTATACTAGCTTTCTCACCACATTGTGTAGTGATATGAAGATGCCTCGGTGGTGTAGTGGTAGAGCGTCCACCTTGGGTGTGGGTGATACCAAAGACTTTAAAAATGGTAGTAATGGCTCCCCTCTTTGGCACTCAGAATGGTGGGTTAGCATTACGACTGACCGGCTGGTGTCAGGATAAATGGACCAGTAGTACTGGTAACTTACTGAGGAAATGCAGTGATATAACTGTAAAATTTTTGAAAGCTGTGTAAACCACCAAACAATCAAACCTAAGTGACAGACATGGCAATGTTGGAAATATTTTGCATATTTCATTCAACAATGTTTTCAAAAGTTGTCTGCTGATGCATCAAAATTTGAATAGTATGCTATAGATCAATATTTTGTATACAGGTATGACCATGTGAACAGACCATTTACAGACTGGGTCCAGGGTGGAATACCTGTCCAGGGAAATAGAAATACCAGTCTGGTCATAAAGGCAGTGACCTTCATTCCATATGATAGCTGGACAGGAGTGGTGTCAGTTGATGATATCGGATATCACACGGGTGATTGTATGATTCAAAGGCCAGGTAAAACCCATTTCTATGACCACTTTTACTACTGTTTTTATGAGTGAAATGATAGCATTTACCCATTCCCTCATAGAGAACCTATTGACATTTATGTAGCAGACGACTTTTGACCATAGTGGCAAAAGAAGAAAATTGCTCATCATAAGTTTTCCTTCCTTTATAGAGAGTTTCCATATTTTAGCCTATATGTTTTCAAAGTCATCTGCTGCATATTGGAGATTGTTAACCCTTTCCCTCATATGACAATTTTAATGCAGACGACTTTGAACATATTTTCTCAAAAAATAGAAAATCTCTATAATTGAATGGATTACCTATGACTAAAAGTGTATTCAAAAAGCCGTCTGCTGCAGAGCCGTCAGAAAGTGTCTATATGAGGGAGACTTTTAAAATCTAAGATGAATTTTATGGGTGAAAGACAAATCTCATTAATACCAGACCTGAACTTCACTAGCTTGTATATAGATCTGATGACTGTGATGCGAAGATGTGAAAATACATTTCTAACCCTTTGGCATGCATAGACACATTTTGACATATTTGCAGCAGACAACTTTTTGAAAACCTTTTTGGCCAAAGATGAAATTGCTCACAATGTGCAATTTCTCCTTTTGCCTTCATGTGTTCTATTCATTTCAATAAATATACTTTAAAGTTTTAAAATTTTCAATATTCAAACTTTTGCCTAGATTTGTCAATGTCCTCTGCTGAAGTTTGTTTTATATGAGGTATGTTTTACCCTTTGTGTGATTTCATTACAGAGTGTGATGACACGATGTACAAATGTGATGACAATATTTGTATTCCTCATGCGTTCGTTTGTGATGGAGAGGCTGATTGTCACGACGGACAGGATGAAAAGTCCTGTGGTATGTATTTATTGATTGATTGATTGAGGTTTAATGTCGTTTTCAACATTGTTTAAGTCATTTCACCGTGGCCAGTTCACCTACACATGTGTTTCATGGCTTTCTCACACAAGGACTTACCAAGCAACTGGCTGCTTTTTCACATAGACCCTGTGGTATGTAACCATGTCTCTGTAATTCACATTAACTTGCTGGGGAAGTGTCATGCGAAGGTGTAGCAATAGATTTAATAAGCCATCTCCCGAGAAAACCAACAATGTTTGACATATCAGCATAAGCTTGCCGCGTAGGCGAACCTGGATAGACACTTTTTGCTTCCTGTGGATCTTCTGTTTCAAAAATCATTACTCTATCCCCCTGAGATGGAATGTGTCGGCTGGGATCAGTCTGTGCGGATTACGCAGAGGCCATAATGTTGGTTTTCGCGTGGGACGACCTCAAATGTACTTCACATTGATTCAAGATATTATTTACCCTACAGGCATAATTTTGCATCTAATCTTCATGAAAGTTTATCAAAACATGTATCTTCATCAAAAGTCACAATGTCAAATAGAAGGAAAATCTTAATAACGCTTGAGGTCGTATTTTTAACTTGAGCATGTTGAAAACAGACTTGCATTGGAGTTCGCTCTGTGGGGCTCTTGTAATAAAAAGATGCCTGTACAATTTTAAAAGCACTTGGGTCTTCGTCTGGCAATGGAAAAATATCTGCAATGCCAGTTTTGTATAATATATATACTTAAAAAACATTTTATATTATAGATAGACCAGAAGGGGGACTACAACTTGTAGGAGGTGACGGGTCGTACGGTCAGCTGGGTTATTTCTATAGTGGACAGTGGAGACCTGTGTGTTACCCTAGTGACCCGTTGGACCAACGTTTGTTTGGTCTGCTTGTAGCGCACAATGTATGCCGTAGTCTAGGTTTCAGGTACGAGTAAATTACATATTCACATTATAGTAAAAACCCTTATCCTTTTTCACACATACAACAAATCTGCTGCAGATGACTTTGGAAACATTGTGACCATGACAGGGAACATCTCTATAAATGTGAATTTAATCATTGAATAGAGTTTAACAAATTGTTTCTAAAGGAGAAATTGCACATTTTGCGCAATTTCTCCTTTTGCCACAATGGTTTTAAAAGTTGTCTGCTGCAGACACATCAAATTACAACTATATGTAGGAACGTTAAGACAAATATTTTATGAATATTCATGCTATGAAGAGAAATGGGTCAAGCCCTAGATAAGGAGCGTTTTTCATGCTCTAAAATCATTATTTGACTTCCAAAACCTATGTTGTGGGTACTCAAAAGAATCGCCTGAATGAGACGAATTTTTTTTATTGCCAACAACATAGGTTTTAATGAATGTTAAGAGAGATATCATGGAAGAAAGACCTATTTACTCCTCCTTATCTAGTCCTCTGCTGAAACAGAGAAAAATATCGTTTTGCACATACATGCAATCTCATCAGAGTCTACAAAATATAATTGGCTTCGAAAGAATGTTGTGTAAGTACTGGTGTGGGAAAGCCAGGAAAACATGGGTAGGTGCACTGACCGCCGTGATATGACCAAAGCTGTTGAAAGCGGCGTTAAACTCCAAACAAACAAACAAAATATAATATTTGGTCAAGGATGAGCAATTTCTCCGTTTGCCACAACGTTTTTCAGTAATAATAACTACAATTAGAGAGATGTTCCATATTTTGAGTAGACATTTTCAAAGTCGTCTGCTGCCGATTCGTTGTATGAAAGGAAAAGGGTTAATCTCTTTTTCCAGTGGGAATTCTGACGCCATACCATACCGTTTATGGAGTAAACACAGTGATACGAGTATGATACTATCATGTGATGCGGATGGTAAATGCGATGCCACGCCCACCATGGAGAATTGTGGTTTCTACGCATACACCAAGTGTTCTAATGAAGGTATGCCATCCATCTTCTTTGGTGTAAAGCGGTAGTAATTAAAAACCAATTTTCAAAACCCTGGTTTAGGGGCAATTTTGACCCCTTTGTAAACAATGCAAATTTAGGTGCCATTGCTCAGAACGAGCAATGGCACCTAAATTTCCATTATTTACAAAGAGAAATGATTTAACGCTTATAAAGACTTTATGGTGAGGTGATAAGGCTTGGTAAAAAAATACCAATTTTAGTTACAACCGTTTCATGCCAAGCCCTCGCAATGTTTTTCTTGTGCAAATTAATCAGCTAATAACCATTCATGAATTCACTTGACTTTAATTTTTTCCACATGTAGTACCTTCAATCAATTTTTCACATGCATTTTATGTTCAACCAATGTAACCTTTATTCTTTTGTTGTACATAAAATGTATGTGAAACAAAATTATTAAACATTTTCCCACATGTAGACGCTTTCAGACACCTTTGCAGCAGACGGCATTTGAAAACATTGTCACACACAAATAAATTGTTTTCAAATCTATTCAATGATTTATGTTTCATTTATAGAGGTTTACCACCTTTGTTGTAAACCAGATGTTTTTAAAGTCGTCTGCTGCAGATTTGTCATATGTGGGAAAGCGTTAAAAATATATTTGCATACATTATGAGTTTAATTAATGGTATATTGGATTTGTTGGCATGCATTATGTGTTCAACCGAATTCATGTTGAAGTTTTTATGTGCTTCATATATTCAACCGAAGTCAAAAAAAATTCAGAGATATTTTGAGACGGTTCTACTCAAAAAATTGTTAAAGTTTTGGTATTTTCAAATTGCAGTATGTTTTAGCAGAGAAACACTTTTAAAGTTTTGGTATTTTCAAATTGCAGTTTGTGTTAGCGGAGAAACACTTTTAAAGTTTTGGTATTTTCAAATTGCAGTATGTTTTAGCGGAGAAACCCTTTGCCCTGGTACAGTATCAACATGTAAACCCAGATATTACTTTTGTGATGGCGAAACAGATTGCCCTGGGAACACAGACGAAATCAACTGTAGTATGTTTCTATTTTTCTTAGGCATAACAAATCCTGTTTGGCCATGCATGTTTATCACTAGATCGATTGATAGGTGACATAAATATTGATTTTATTTTTTAGATATTTTCATCTTGCAGAGAAACTGTGGGGTTTACTTTTCGAAGATTGTTTATAGATTATATTGTTAATGCCTTAACTTTTTTAACCCTTTCCCACAAACAACAATTCTGCAGCGGACTACTTTGAAAACATCTCAACAATAATATGGAAAATCTCCCTAAATGAAGACATTCTTATTGAATAGAGTTGAAAACATGGTGACAAAAGGAGAAATTGCTCGTTCTGAGGAATTTCTTCTTTTGTCGCCATGTTTTCAAAAAGCCGTCTGCTGCAGAGGCATCAGAAAACGTCTTATTGAGGGAATGACTTAATATTCCTACAATTGGCTATGGACTCGCCCAAATGCAAAGCTGGACAAATTAATTTAAAAAAATTCAGCATTGTATTAATATTCATTTGATATGGGTTTATTCTGAAAATACAGCTAACCAGAGCACAAGGTCATCGGGTAGCTACATGAAAATTTGTTAATACTTTGAAACAGTATTTTTAATAAGAGCATGTTGAAACTTTGTCAGAATGGATGTTTTGATGATAGGCTTGAACATGGCTCTAGTCCAGTCAAAAACTAGATCACAAAGTCAAATCGAGGGTAAATCTTGTTACCACTCTAGTAATAGCTTACCTGCATGACTACAAAATGAGTTATTGAGATTGACTATGTGGTTGGCATAACTCGGGTAAGCGATCCAGGGCCATCATGGCCCTCTTGTTTTCAGTCAGAATTGCTACAGTCTTAAACATTCTTTCTTTTAATGTAAAGTTAACTTAATTTGAATTAAAATATTAACCCTTTCACTCATATAGATGCTTTCTGAAGCCTTTTCAGCAGACGACATTTTGAAAACATAGTGACAAAAGTAGAAATTGCTCAAAACAAGCAATTTCTCCTTTTGCCACAATATTTTCCACTTGTAGTCCACTTGTAGTCATAGGTTATCCATTCAATTATAGAGATTTTCTATTTTTTGACAAAAAGTGTTCAAAGTCGTCTGTGGAAGAATTTTTGTATGAGGGAAAGAGTTAACACTTTTGACTATCTTAATCTTCAGAATGTTTTGAAGAGGAGAAGCAATGTATTCACATAGAAGCAGAATGCAAAAACATCATGTGTGGTAAGTGTTTGCCCACAACCATGTATGTAGTGCTTTAACACTTTACATCATATAGACACTCTGATGCCTCTGCAGCTGACGACTTTTGAAAACATTTTGACAAAAGGAGAAATTGCTTATAATGACCAATTTCTCCTTTTGACACACTGTTTTCAACTTTATTCAATAATTTTTCTTTCATTTATAGAGTTTCCATATTTTTAAGTTGACGTTTTCAAAGACGTCTGCTGCAAATGTGTTCTTGACCCACTTTCCCACAATGTCATGTAGATGCATTTTGATGCATCTACAATAGACAGCTTTTGAAAACATTGTGAGAAAAGGAGATACAGTATGGCTCATGATGAGCAATTTTTTCCTTATGTCACATTTTTTTCAAATCTATTCAATACCAAAACTTTCATTGATAGAGATTGTCTATATTTTTGCTGACATGTAGGTGCTTTTAAAGTCGTCTGCTGCAGATTTATTCCATGTGGGAAAAGGCCATTTCATACACTGACTATACATGCTTTGTCTGCAGTATGTCTTGGTGACATTTTGGTTGATATACTTTTTTCATTTATGTAGAAATGTACCAAAAGTGCACACACTTTAAGCCAGTATAATAACATCTGACGGAATACACTGGTCATATGGTCACTTTCCTTGGAACGCCAGTTGTCAAATCGATGTGACAAGCTTTATCCATCAATGGGCTAACTGTCTATGTCGACAACCAGGCAATTGCGTAGAGAGACTGTAGTGTGGAGAACTGGTTTTAGAAAGCCAGAAAACATAAGGGTTGGTGAACTGGCTGCTGTGATATGACTGAAAAATTGTGAAATTGTGAAAAACAGTTTTAAACCCCAATCAATTAACCCCTGAATTTCATTGGGAGAATCTATTTACTGACATTATAACATGAATGCCTACTCAAAAACAAAATCTACAGAGTAAAAAATTGTTCTCCTAACAAAGCGGTTGGACACTTTTCAAATAATTTTCTAGAAATGTTCCTTGGGTGACCCTCTATTAGATATCTCCAAGCCACATTAATTGGTTGAAAACCATGGCTGTTAGGGGCAGGGCTGTTATGCTTTATTATAATTGCTATAGTGAAAACTTTATAAATCTTCTTCTCGTAAGAATGTGGCAAATTTCCAAATAATTGTGAAAAAATGTTTCTTGGATGACCCTCTACGAGATTATTTCAAGCCATGTTGATTGGTAAAAAAATAGAATTATTGTGGTTTGCATGACAAATCACTTTGCATTATTCAGGTGAGCAATCCGGGGCCATCACAACCCCCATGTTTAAATCAAGATCTACTCATTACTTATATTTAATTTTCAGACACATGCCATGAGAGAGGGATGTTTGAATGTAAAAACCACCATTGTATACCCTTATCAGAACGTTGTGATGGGGTTTCACAGTGTGGCGATGGATCAGATGAATACAGATGTGGTATGTACACTGGAGCCTTTGTATAAAGACCACCCATGGGGAACACAACCATGTGGTCTTTGCTCATGGGTGGTCTTTAATTGAATATTCAAGATGTTAGTGGTTAAATATTCAAGATGTTAATGGTTAAATTTACAAGTTGTAAATGATTAAATATATAAGATAAATAAACAATATGTTAGTGGTTAAATATACAAAATGTTAGTGCTTAAATATACAAGATGTAAATGGTTAAATATATTAGATGTAAATGGTTAAATATACAAAATGTAAATGGTTAAGTATACAAAATGTTAGTGGTTGAATATACAAAATGTAAATGGTTAAATATATAAGATGTTTAGTTAAATATACAAAATGTTAGTGGTTAAATTTACAAGATGTAAATGATTACATATATAAGATAAACATACTAGATGTTAGTGGTTTAATATACAAGATGTAAATGGTTAAATATATAAGATGTAAATGGTTAAATATATTAGATGTAAATGGGTAAATAAACAAGATGTTAGTGGTTAAATGTACAAAATGTAAATGGTTAAATATACAAAATGTTAGTGGTTAAATGTACAATATGTTAATGGTTAAATATACAAGATGTTAGTGGTTAAATATACAAGATGTAAATGGTTAAATATAAAAGATAAATATACAAGATGTTAGTGGTTAAATATACAAGATGTTAATGTTTAATATACAAAATGTTAGTGTTTAAATATACAAGATGTTAGTGGTTAAATATACAAGATGTTAATGGTAAAATATACAAGAAGTTTTATGGTAAAATATATAAGATGTTAGTGGTACAAAATTCTAGATGTAAGTTGAATCATATTCTAAGTGTTAGAGGTAATTCTTTCCCTTTTCAGTTCAAATAGATGATGATGGCCTAGTGACAATATTTGACAGAATTTCGTTACAAAGAAAGGCAGTGTGTGTTAACGATATAGGCGTAGAAATAGCACAAACGCTTTGTCGTTTATCTGGAAAAGGGTATGTTCAGACTATATAAATACAGACAGCCTCGGATATGGCAGGTTGCAGGTTTAATCCCAGGTAGAGTCATACCAAAGACTTTAAAAATGATAGAAAAGGGGCTGACGATTTCGGGCAAAAGGAGAAATTGCTCATTTTGAGCCATTTCTTCTTTTGTCACAATGTGTTTTAAGGTCGCCTGCTGCAGAACTGCTAAAATGTGTCTGTATTATGGAAAGAGTTAAACATTATTTAAGCTAGACAATATGAAAACCAACATTTGTAGGTTTTGAAATGTAGTGATGATTACAATAGTTTTCATATTTGCACGTACATGTACTTCTATGGGTTATGATACTGTAGTTCATCTGGTGCAGAGGCTCTTAGGTCTTACCCTTTCCCACATTAAACAAATTTGCAGCAGAATACTTTGAAAACATACCCGAAAATAATTGGAAACTAAATCAAAGTCTGTTGTGCATCTTCAACAATTGCCTTGTTAACACTCTACAGGCTACATTTTGCATCCGATCTTCATGAAAGTTTATCAGAACAAGTTTGAAACTTTGTTAACACTCGAGATGCTGCATTTTTAACTTGAGCATGTTGAAACTTTATCAGAATGTTTGTCTTGATGATATGTAAGTCAAGTTCGAACATGGGTCATGTTGGGTCAAAAAGTACGTCACTTGGTCAAATTGAAGGAAAATCTTACTAACTCTCTAGAGGCAGCAATTTTTGCTTCAGCATTTTGAAATTTTGACAGAATGTTTGTCTTAATAATATCTAGGTCAAGTTCGAATATGTGTCATATTGGGTCAGAAACTATGTCACTAGGCCAAATGGAAGGGAAACCTTGTTAACACTTGAGATGCTGCATTTTTAACTTGAGCATGTTGAAAGTTTATCAGAATGGATGTCTTGATGATATGTAGGTTAAGTTCGAACATGGGTCATGTTGGGTTAAAAAGCAGGTCACTAGGTCAATTTGAAGGAAAATCTGGTTAACACTGTTAAGGCCACAATTTTGGCTTTAGCAGTTTGAAATTTTGTCATAATGTTTGTCTTAATGATATCTAGGTCAAACTTGAATATGGGTAATGCCAGGTCAAAACTAGGTCACTAGGCCAAATTGAAAGGAAATCTTGTTAACACTCTGGATGCCGCAATTTCGGCTTTAGCAGTTTGAAATTTTGTCAAAATGTTTGTCTTAATAATATCTAGCTTGAATATGGGTCATAGTAGGTCAAAACTAGGTCACTAGGCAAAATTAAAAAGAAATCTTGTTAACACTCTGGATGCTGCATTTTTAACTTGAGCATGTTGAAACTTTTTCAGAATGTTTGTCTTGATGATATGTAGGTTGAATATTGGTCATGTCTTTTCAAAAACTATGTGACTAGGCCAAATTGAAGGAAGATCTTGTTAACTCTGTAGAAGCCGCAATGTTTGCATTAGAAGCTTCGAATTTGGTCAGAATCTTTCTCTCAATAATATCTAGGCCAAGTTTGAATATGGGTCATATTGGGTTAAAAACTTGGTCAATTTGAAGGAAATTGTTGTTAAAACTCTGGAGGCCACATATTTACTTTGAGCAAGTTGAAACTTTGTCAGAATGTTTGTCTTGATGATATCTAGTCCATGTTCAATAGGGGTAATATCAGGTAACAACATTTCAGAATGTTTCTCTTAATGATATCTAGGCCAAGTTTGAATATGGGTCATATTAGGTTAGAACTTGACCAAATTAAAGGGAAATATTGTTAAAACTCAAGAGGCCACATTTTTACTTTGAGCAAGTTAAAACTTTGTCAGAATGTTTGTCTTGATGATATCTAGTCCATGTTCGAATAGGGGTAATATCAGGTAACAAAAAATAGGTCACTAGGCCAATTGAAGGAAAATCTTGTTAACACTCTGGAGGTTGCATTTTGAATCCTTGTCAGATTGATGTGTTTTGCATTAGAAATCACATTGCATAATTCAGGTGAGCGATCTAGGGCCATCATGGCCCTCTTGTTTATATTAAATAATAAATGTATCATTTTCTCTTTAGATATATAAGTGAGATACTACGAGGAAATAGTACCACTACTGATGGTGTTACACTGGCAGATTCCATGCTTAATGTCCAACCTACAACAGGGTATGGTTGTTTTCATATAAGTAATATCATCACTAGAGGCATAATTTGTTGTTGTTGTTGTTATATCATGAAAAATATCGCCACAAAAGAAAAAATAAGTTTCCATATATATATCCTGAAAAATACCACCAAGAGAGGCATAGATATGCTTACAAGTTATATAATGAAACATATCGCCACTACAGGGAAAAATAAGTTTCCATATATATATATCATGAAAATATTGCCAAGAGAGGCATAGATGTGCTTGCAAGTTATATAATGAAACATATCACCACTAGAGGGAAAAATAAGTTTCCATATATATATCATGAAAATATTGCCAAGAGAGGCATAGATATGCTTGCAAGTTATATAATGAAAAATATCGCCACTAGAGGGAAAAATAAGTTTCCCTATATATATCATGAAAATATTGCCAAGAGAGGCATAGATATGCTTGCAAGTTATATACTGAAAAATATCGCCAATAGTAGGAAAAAAAGTTTCCATATATATATCATGAAAATATCGCTATGAGAGGCATAGATATGCTTGCAAGTTATATAATGAAAAATATCGCCACTAGAGGGAAAAATAAGTTTCCCTATATATATCATGAAAATATTGCCAAGAGAGGCATAGATATGCTTGCAAGTTATATACTGAAAAATATCGCCAATAGTAGGAAAAAAAGTTTCCATATATATATCATGAAAATATCGCTATGAGAGGCATAGATATGCTTGCAAGTTATATAATGAAAAATATTGCCAATAGTAGGAAAAAAAGTTTGCATATATATATATCATGAAAATATCGCTATGAGAGGCATTGTTAATCAGGAGTTAATTATCTATGATGATGATGAGATTTACCAGACATTTCTTAGTACCCACACAATAGGGTTTAAATGATCAAAAGAGCCAGTGCATGAGAATAGCAGCATGTTTGGATTTCAGTTCAGTGTATGTTAAGATCAGTTTGTACATCTGCTTTATTTTATCAGAGTCTACACAGGATGACAGAAGCTTTTAACAAGCTTGTGTAAGTAATGTGTGAACAAGATCTTTGTGTACAGCCTGATCAGGATTTACTCTGTTGACCAAAGTCAACTTGTTCTTTTTATGACCGCCTTGGTGGTGTAGTGGGTTTGATCCCTGGTCTGGTCATACCAAAGACGTTAAAAAGGTAGTAATAGCTGCCCTCCTTTGCACTAAGGTTGCGGGGTTAGGATTATGAACAAAATTGTGGAGGAAAAATTGCTCATCAAAAGCACTTTCTCCTTTTGCCACGATGTTTTCAACTCAATTCAATAATTTGACTTTTGTTTATAGAGTATAAAGATAGAGATTTTCGAAACTTTTCCAATATAATTTTAAATGAGTCAATGAAAATGTGGTATATGTGTGAAAGGCTTGATATGTTTCCATATAAAGCAAACAATGTAGACCATGATAAGATTATATAAAAATGCAGGATTGTCTTGACCTACAGTGACAACCGCCGAGCCCAGGTAGCTCAGTCTGTAGCAATGCAGGCTATCAATCCAGGGGTTGTGAGTAGGAACCCGAGCTCGGCCAACATTCTTTCCGATGTTTGACGAAAGTCACTGTGACAAGCGTCATTTTGTCTACCACCAATGGGCTTATGTCTATGTGGATAAGCATTTAGTTGCTTGGAAAGTATGTAGTGGAGTACTGGTGTGAGAAAGCCATGAAGCACATTAGTTTATGAACTGGCTGCCGTGATATGACTGAAACATTGTTAAAAACGGCGTTCAACTACAGTGAAAACCGAAGAATTATATGATTTATATCTAATCTCCTTGAAATTTGGCAATGAGATACATTCTATACAAACATCTGTGTTTCAGAAGCTGTTACACACTGAAATTGATATGCCAACTATCGGGTAACTATGACAGTTAATTTCTTAAAAAACAATATGTTTATCCTTTATATGGGCTTATTTTTTTTTCAAAACAGTATTTTTCCCTTGTTATCGGCCGTCAGTAGTGTAAAATATTTATTTGTTCAATGTTATGGGCTTCCATTTTTAGCTCACCTGAGCTTTGCTCAAGGTGAGTTATTGTGATTGCCTTTTGTCCGGCGTCCATCGTGAATCCTCCGCCGTGCGTCGTGCGTCAACTTCTTCTCCTCAGTAACCAGTGGGTCAATTGGGATGAAACTTCACAGAAAGCATCCTCTCAATGACCTCACCAGATTTCCTTCAAATTTTTGGGATCCATGCATAATTCTGGTTTCCATGGCAACGAAATTAAGAAAACTTGAAAATTCTTCTTCTCCCAAACTGGTTGGCAGATTTGCAAATAATTTTGTAGAAATGTTCCTTGGATGATCCTCTGTCAGATTCCTTCAAGCCATGTTGATTTGTCGAAAAACATGGCCGCCAGGGGGGGGGGGGCTATTTTGCCTTATATGGCTATAGTGAAAACTTAAAAAATCTTCTTCTCCCAAACTGGTTGGCAGATTTTCAAATAATTTTGTAGAAATGTTCCTTGGATGACCCTCTATCAAATTCCTTCAAGCCATGTTGATTGGTAAAAAAACATGGACGCCAGGGGGGGGCGGGTCTATTTTGCCTTATATGGCTATTGTGAAAACTTAAAAAAATCTTCTTCTCCAAAAGTGTCAGGCCGATTTTCAAATAATTTTGTAGGAATGTTCCTAGGGTGACCCTCTATCAGATTCCTTCAAGCCAAGTTGATTGGTTGGAAACTATGGCCGCCAGGGGGCTGGGCTTATATAGCTAAAGTGAAAAAAAAAAAATCAGGTGAGCGATTCCAGGACCATCATGGCCCTCTTGTTTAGGGTAGCGAAGTGAGCTGTCAATCCAGGGGTTGTGAGTTTGAACCCCTGCTCGGCCAACATTCTTTCCGATGTTTGACAAAAGTCACTGTGACAAGTGTCATCCTCTTCCACCAATGGGCTAACAGTGTAATGTGGAGTACTGGTGTGAAAAAGCCAGAAAACACATGAGTAGGTGAACTGGCTGCCTTGATATGACTGAAAAATTGTTGAAAACGGCGTAAAAAACCCAATCAATCAATTTCAAGGGCTGTCGGTAGAGTAAACTTTTTCTTATTTAGCTTCTGATTGGCACTAAGGCATGTTTGAAGATTTTCCAGTTTTCCTTTCTAAGGGCTCTCAGTCAAGTCAAATAATTCAATTAATGATCTCTGATTTACAAACAAATACTTGTCTAGAAAATAGCCCTATCCAAAGGGCACTCTGCAATGTCATTATTTTGAATTGTTCATTTACAAGGCTTTATGCAACTGTTGCACGATACATCCTAATTCACTTTTCTATAAATTGACCTATCCAAAGGGCACTCAGCAATGTCATCATTTTGAATTATTATTTTGCAAGGCTTCAACTGTTGAGCTATACATCCCAATTCAATTTTTTTTTAAATTGACAAAACATGAGCCACATCAGATGGAAAGGAGTATTATTAAAAGCTGAAAAAAGGAAATTGTTAAATAAAATCACATTTTAATATTACATCAATTTGTTACTTCGGTGCCAGCGGTGTGGTAGTGATATAAAATGGCCTACAGTTCTAGATTTTCATCAGAAGTTACATCTGAACCATCCTGTGAGAAAACAAACATTATGGCCTCTGCGTAATGTATCGACCCGGATCAGCCTAAGCAAGCCGCGCAGGCTTTCCCGAATAGACAATTTTTGTGCCTGTGGATTTTCTGTTTCAGAAATCATTACTCTATCCCCCTGAGATGGAATGTGTCGGCCCTGACCAGTCTGCGCAGGCTGATCTGGGTCTATACATTACACAGAGGCCATAATGTTGGTTTTCTCACGGGACAGCTCATATATGGTCTGTAGGCAGACAATGAAGGCGCTGGTGAGACTGTGCATGCATAGGCTTGTAATAACCCTCATTGATCTAAATTGCAACAAGAACCATTTTCTCTTGATATGATTCAATTATAATAATAAGTTTTATAGAATGTGGGACTACCAGCATACAAGACAGTTTGGTGCGGAGTTTTGTCATAAACGGTCGTGATACTACAATAGAAGAATGGCCCTGGTACGGTGCTCTACTTGCAGATGGTTATTTCGTGTGTGGTGCGGCCTTAATAGGTTCTGAATGGGTTTTGACAGCCGCACATTGTGTAACGTAAGTATTGGTTGTAATTAACGTCTCTTTGATTTCCATGCACTTATTATGGTAACAGCAAATACTGTTAATCCAATAAATTGTTTATGTCTTATTCTGAATTATTTCCAGTTATTGACTACAATGACTGCCACCGCCCGTCATAGGTCATGAGCAATGTGCTAAAGGTTATATGAGCCTTCTCTAGCAATTTGGGGCCTTAATGTATCTGGGTAAAGTGAAACCTGTGCATCCATAGTCTTCACTGTTATATATACATAAATGTAATTTCTGACATAAAACTGGAAATATAGCACAACTAGTGTTATGCCAATATGTCCTTAAATGATGTCAAACCGTCATTAATACCATAAATTGCAGGGCGATATGAATTTAAATGAAGGCAACGTGATATGTCTTTATATGATGTCGAAGCATTGTGTCATTGAGACCACAAATTGAAAGACAATATGTCTTTATATGATGTCAAAGCGTTGTGTCATTAAGACCACAAATTGCAAGACAATATGTCTTTATATGATGTCAAAGCGTTGTGTCATTAAGACCACAAATTGCAAGACAATATGTCTTTATATGATGTCAAAGCGTTGTGTCATTAAGACCAAAAATTGCAAGACAATATGTCTTTATATGAGGTCAAAGCATTGTGTCATTAAGACCACAAACTGCAAGACAATATGTCTTTATATGAGGTCAAAGCGTTGTGTCATTAAGACCACAAATTGCAAGACAATATGTCTTTATATGAGGTCAAAGCGTCGTGTCATTAAGACAACAAATAGCAAGACGATATGCCTCTTTAAACGATGTCAAAGTGTTCTGTCATTAAGTCCATACATTGCAAGACGATATGTCTTTGAATTATGTCAAAGCGTCAGTATTAAGACCACAAATTGTATGACGATATGTCTTTATTTGATGTCGAACCGTCTTGTCATTAATACCTCAAATTATATGACAATATGTCTTTAAATGATGTCAGGTGTCGGGATAAATAGACCTGTATTACTGGTAACTTCAAATGATGATATAACTGACAAATGTTTACAGCGGCCTGAAACACCATACAAACAAACAAACAAACTTATTGTTTCAGCCCAGGAATTGACTACTCTGTTATTTTTGGCTTTGACACACCAGGATTGACCACTATCTGGAGACAAACTGCAACTGTTTCCAGGATATTTAGTGAGTTTACTCCACCAATTATTATATCTGAAGAAGACTTGTGACATATATTTATTTCTCTTACTATGTGTACCTCTTCTTCAAATGCTACGCTTTACTATAGATATGCAATGTGTTAATGCAGGATATAATGCGAGTTTTAATGCAACAATATTTGAGTGCTGTTACAGGTAAACCAACCTCGGTGTATTTGTAAAAAGTGTACATGAACGATCTGCATAAGCCAGGGCATCTGGGCAATCTGAACCGATTGCTAATGTGTCATAGAAGGTATAAAGAAACCTTCGTAAACCTGCACCCATTTACATCCTAAGCAAGGATGCAGAGACGGGTCTCTTTCCACATGTGTAATAATTACATAAGATTTGGTTTCCTGGAGCTCTGCTCATTTCTGGCAACCAGCATGTCAGGTGATAATTGTATATTTAAATGTAATGTATTGTATACTCCTGAGCAATTTCAACTTTTGACATAATTTGTTTTAAAGTCGTCTGCTGCAGATGAAGCCATGACAACCTGTGCATCCGGGCCGTTTTACAAGGTTCTATGGTGCTGGCTGCTCAGCTCAACTTTTTATCTCGATATTGATCAAAAAGGTTATGACCTTTTTCTAAATGCAAAGGTGGACAAGTCAATTTTATAAAATTCAGCATTGAAAGGATTACCAACCGTGCTTGTCCGATTATGGTTGTAGATCGGCCTATAAGGTTATTTCCTATCTTACAGATTATGGTTACGATGAATCTGGAACCTTTCTATTCCACGATATAACTTTACTAAAGCTTTCCCAGCCTATACAGATAAACAATTATACAAGACCGATCTGTCTTCCACAACAAAATACCACTGACTATGTTAGAGAGATGGGTACCAGGGCCGAGTGCTACGTTGTTGGTATTGGTGCCACCGAGAAGATATTTAACGGTACAGTTTTGCATTTCTTTCATATGTGTATCCTTGATGAAGCAAATTAACCATCATCCCAAATATATGAGATGCAACTTTCCATTTGTATTTCCTTAATGAGGAGGAGTGCAACATAAAAACATTATTGGTCTTGATGCCACAGAGAAGATATTAACCCTTTCCCACATACGACAATTCTGCAGCAGAAGACTTTGAACGTATTTTGTCAAAACATAGAAAATCGCCATAATTGAATGGAATACCTATGACTAAAAGTGGAAAACATTGTGACAAAGGGACAAATTGCACGTTTTGTGCAATGTCTTCTTTTGTTACTATGTTTTCAAAAAGTCGTCTGCTGCAGAGGCGTCAGAAAGCGTCTATATGAGGGAAAGGGTTAACTGTGACAGTTTTTACACAATTTCTTACATATGTGTATCCTTAATGAAGTCAATAGACCATATTCCACATATATACGAGATGCAAATATCCATAGGTACTTCCTTAATGAATCCGAGAGCTACATTATTGGTCATGGTGCTACAGAAAAAAATATTTAATGGTTCAGTTTCGCATAATTTCTTACATATGTGTATCTTTGATGAAGCAAATTAACCAACTTCCCCACATATATAAGATGCAACTATCCATATGTATTTCCTTAATGAAGCCGAGTGCTACATTATTGGTCTTGGTGCCATGGAGAAGATATGTAACGGTCCAGATTTGCATCACATTTTTATGTTTTTTCCCATATGTTACATTTTATTGCGGACTACCCAAAACCAGAGACATATGAGCCGTCCCACGAGTAAACCAACATTGTGGACTCTGCGTAATGTATCGACCTAGATCAGCCTAAGCATGCGGCGCAAGCTCACCCGAATAGACACTTTTTGACTCCTGTTGATTTTCAGGAATCATTACTCTATCCCCTTGAGACGGAATGTGTTGGCCTGGATCAGTCTGCGTGGACTGCGCAGACTGATCTGAGTCGGTACATTATGCAGAGGCCATAATGTTGTTTTTCTCGCAGGACGGCTTAATTATGTGGGAACTTATCTGTTTTAGATCCAAGTGATAATGTCGTTATTGCCGACGTTCTCCAGAAGAAGAGAGTACGGATCGTGCCTAATGATTTTTGTGAACAGGAATGGCGTAAAGGTGTTCCTTCGACTGAAGACCCGTTTCCGGAAAACATATATTGCATAGCTACTCAAGGACCGAGCTCTCCGTCATGCTTTGTAAGATACATTTATTTCTGTTTAATTAGTTTGTTTTGGGTCTTACGCCGTTTTCAACGGCTGAGGTTATATTACGGCGGATAAAAAAGATGCTATTACTCCCGCACATTATATTTATATCAATATAAAAGGTATGAAACCAATACCACCGCACAGGCTGTAGCCCAAAAGTTGCATGGACTCCATTCCTTCAGACATATCTAGCGGGCTCTTTCTGTTCAATCAAGGGTCAGACTGTTGCTGCTATTCTCGTTGAGCATCCCCCAGCCACTGGAGCGTATTTTAGTTTAAACATATGTTAGTGCCAAATATAACATGTAAAATTTACAGCCAAACAAAGTTATACATAGTAAAATAAGTATATAGCTCTTTCATTTACAAATTTCCTAAAGTGAACTCTTTTATGTTCAAAATCGGGCAACGCCATATTTTATGAACAAAAAGTTCTGGAAAATGTTGATAACTAAAAGGCAAACAATGTTGATTTCTGTATTGTTTGCAAAAACCTCGAGAGTACTGAAAGTAGGGTTCAGATGAAAACCCTAAATATCAAATAAATTCAAAGATGTTAAAAGTACAAAGAAAACATGGAAACTAATGCTTCTGTGTTTACATACGACGTTAAACCTTGCAAAGAAGAATGTCAATATCGCTTTACCTCGCTGAATGAATTATAAATTCCTATGTTTGTGAGTGCCTGCATAAATGTATTTATATTCTTTTGTCCAAAAAACTACATATTGGATAATTTTCGGATTATTATTTATTTGTCCAAGAGGGAAACCGAAAATAAGGTTTGAAATTGAATTCTTCCTCCAATACTGGGCATGATTACAAGTATGTGACTCGGTGTCTCCAGATATCTCAGGGAAGTAACCGAATATTGTTTAACATGCAAAAGTATCTACTCATGTACTGACTCAAAACCATAAATATTCGTATTTCCAGAGGCACGTTTTCAACAGTTACTGACTGCATAAATACGAAGTTATTCATAAGTGGCATTTGCTTTTTTTGAGGTTATTCAATAACAATTGGTGAATTTGTTGTTTACAGTGCGCACTCTTTCTGGCTGCTGTAGGGTCAACATCTACTAAAAAATGTTTGGACCGGAATAGTCTAGTTAAATTGCTTCGCAACTGAACCTGACTTAAAATCGTTTCAATGAGGGTTTAGAGGTCGGATAAAAAAATATGAAAATATGAAATACGCATCTCATCTAGAGCTCAGGGGGTCGTTTTAGCAAAGGCGGATACGACCGATTTTGTCTTCCAAGTATTGTATGGTGTTATTCGACGTCGTAGATTTTAATATCCTAAGTTTTATCCTTTGCTCAATGCGAATTGAACATAAAGAGGTTTTCTAACCTCGTAGGGGTTTTCGACGAGTGATTGCAGGTAGAAAATAATGGCCGACATAAAAATTATCGGACGTTTGTTAGTTTTGTGGGTTTTTAAGACATGGTACCACAATCGCGAATCTGAGATCTCGTACGCATTGATTTCAAAAAGTGTACACAATTTGACAAAACGGCCCCCCTAGATCATGAAAATTACTACTTTACTCAAAACTATGGTCTGTGACTTATTTTCACAACAGGGTGATTCTGGTGGCCCTGTCATGTGTAAGAACGCTAGAGGGCGCTGGGAGCTGATCGGTTCTGTAAGCTTTGGTTACGGGAACTGCCAGCATGACATCATACCGTCAGTGGCGACATCTGTACCCGCGTATGGTGAATGGATAGAACGTGTAACTGGTATGTATATCGGTCGAGTAAATTAGCATCTTCACGCGATGAGACATGTTATTAAGGTCAAAGGGAAGAAATTATGATCGGCTTTCTTGCTGGAAATCTTCTCCAGGGAAATTCAGATGAATATATAAGACTGAAGTTGTCTCCCATTGAACAATAATGGTTTTGTTGCTCTGGTGCATTTGCAGCAGACGATTTTTAAAAACATTGTGGCAAAAGGAGAAACTGCTCAAAACGAGCGATTTCACCTTTTGCAACAATGTTTCCAATCATTTTCATAAATAACACTTTCATTTATAGAGATTTTCCATGTTTGTGCATGATTGCTTTCAAAGTCGTCTGCTGCAGATTTGTTGTATGTGGGGAAGGGTTAATTGATATGTAAGCTCCCCATTTAACACTTGCGCCGGTAAATGTCTCAAAGATGTTGGGTAGGTTTCTTGATTGAATTGCGAATGTTGATTGATTGATATGATTTGGGTTTAATGCCGTTTTCCAAATTAAATCATGTCATATCACGGTGGCGGCCAGTTCACCTACACATGTGTTTTCCTGGCTTTCTCACACCAGTACTCCACACAACATACTTTAACGCAACTGGCTGCTTCTTGGCGCTGAGGGTTGCGGGGTTAGCATTACGTTTGACTGGTTGGTGTCAGGATAAATAGACCAGTAGTACTGGTTACTTACCCAGGAAACGCCGTGATATAACTGAAAATGTGTTGAAAGCGGCGTGAAACACCAAACAATCAATTCTATTTCAACATGGAGGAACAAAATTCTAAGGCGGGTACCAACCAATACGTTTCGTACCAACGAGTTTTGCACTCTTTACATTTCAAGAGTAGTATAATTCGCTTTACTTACAATGAGGATTTATGAATAAGAAACCCCCCTTGCATGACTTCTGCTTGGCAATAAAGACCAAGATGGGACTACATATGTGCCGAATTATTTTGATCTGCTTTGTTTGAAAATGTTGCTTTTAACCACTTTTTTTATCTTGAAGAAGATGCAGTTCAACACATCTATAACATCTGACAACATTTGAAAACATCTTGACAAAAGGAGAAATTGTTCCTAATCAGCTTATTCACTTTTAGCCACAACATTTTCAAGTATAATACATTCAGTGCGGATTTTTAGTATGTGAGAAAGAGTATAGGTCAAGTTACGCCAATTACATCCGTGGCGAGGTTGCTGATCTAGAGCCAAATAGGCACTTAAAAAAACTCTGTTTGCGTAGAAATGAGTGTATACCATCACCAGAATGTATTGAATATATGACATTGAGTTTAAATTCATTGTACATGTGTATAGGATGCACTGGAAATGATTGATTTTATCACTTTTAGTGTTTTGACCTTGTTTGAAAGTGAAAGTAGAAAATGTGAAACACCGGTTTTGTCTTTGCCCGATTTGGTCCAACATGTCGGTAGCCATTTACAATGTGTGAGTTGTCTTGCATAATGCATGACAACCCCCAGTTCTAGATTCCTGATTTATATGGAAACAAAGGAGGAATTTATTTGGTGTATTGTGACCTAAAGTCATGGATAGCAACAGGATTACGAAGCATGTTAATTATTGGTGAATTTACATTTCTTCCTCAGGCTTAACAGTACATAGCGAAACATGATGTCAGAAGAATACAACAATACCGCTGACCCGAACAAAACTGTTATCTCATATGTTAATAATTCACTTGAAAGCAAGTGTGTTTCGTATATATCCTGTATACAACAAACCTGCAGCAGATAGCTATGACATCATGCAGGAAACATTTTGAAAGTATCGGTAAATGAAATGATATATGTATATGATTACCTCTATCCCATACAGCTAAAGTAAGTAAATGTCTTAATTGACATAAAAAGTTAACTTTCTGACTGAAAATACTTGTTTGAAATGAAATATTGTGGAACATTTGTTTGGGAAACAAATATTTGGTTAATGTAATTGGACCCTGTTTATTAACTCTTTCCAACATACATTAAACATGCAGCGGGCGACTCTGAAAAAAATCAGTGAAAACCAGGGAAACTCTCTGTTTACAAATGAAGTCACACTTGATGAATAAAGATGGAAACATTTTGACAAAAGGGAAAATTGCTCGTTTCGAAAAAAATTCTCCGTTTGTCACAATGTTTTCAAGAGTCGTCTGCTGCAGAGGTATCTGTATGTGAAGAAACGCTTGAATACATACATTATACATGATCGGTGCACCGGGAAAACCAACCTAGCCTAACAATTCATAGAACCGAGATCGTCTTTGAAGAATCGCCGATCGTTATGCATCACAAACAGACTAACAATTAATTGTTTAAAACTACCCGGTTCTCATGCATCACAAGGCTTTTGTTTGTGATGCAGAAACCGCGTTTGGCAATCGATTGTACTGGACAGACCATATTGATTATTTTGATTGGCTAAAATACTTCATCTTATTTGCATATCGGATCTATGAATTGTTCCTGTAAACAAATAGCTGCCTGCGCATCCATGCCATCTATCGAAATATACATTGTTTTTCAGACGTTTCTTGAAACAGTTTTTGAATTATCTGTGAAAAGTGCAGATCCAGCTTAGTGTGGATTGTGCAGGCTTATATGGATTTACACTGGCAGCATTTAATCCTAAGATAGGTTCTCGCAGACCACTGCTCAATTAAACATATATTATAATATATTGGCAATATCATTTATATCTTTTATAATAAATTCATTCATAGAAAAAAAGTATTTCTGTTCATTTTTTTTGGAATACATGTAATGCTTTCAACAGTATTTCTGTGATATCACGGCGATTTTGTGTGGCTAACCTTGGTAGACAAAAAATGGCGATATTATCCAGCCAGATGTGCCCTTGCATGACTGGATTATGACCCTTGAAATTGTCAAAATTGCTATA
Organism: Serripes groenlandicus; assembly: GCA_031761405.1. Taxonomy (NCBI): domain Eukaryota; kingdom Metazoa; phylum Mollusca; class Bivalvia; order Cardiida; family Cardiidae; genus Serripes; species Serripes groenlandicus. The sequence goes on along the minus strand of JASEVX010000013.1, from coordinate 34,878,471 downwards.
ATAAAGCTTTTGAATACAATAGACCTTCCATTTCTTATCGGACCTTCACCAAACGTAGATAGTAGTTAAATATTGATGAGAGCTCGGTTCCTTTCGAAAACCAGCCAGATCCGCCCATGCATGACTGGATTATGGCCCTTGAAATTGTCAAAATTGCTATAATATAGCTTGTGAACACAATAGAGCCTCCATTTACTATCTGACCTTCACCAAACTAAGGTAGAAGTTAAATATTGATGAGAGCTTGATTCCTTTCAAAAACAAGCCAGATCAGCCTATGCATGACTAGATTATAGTCCATGAAATTGTCTAAATTGCTATAATACAGCTTGTGAACATAATAGAGCGACCAAAGAACCATGCCAGTACAGCATAGGCCCTCATGTGCCTCTTGTTTCTGTCAGCGTTAACCACGCAACCTTGAGCGTCAAGGAGGGCAGTTATATCACGAAGTTTCACGGATAAGTTACCAGTACTACTGTTCCATTTATCCTGACACCAGCCAGTCAGTTGTAACCCCACATTCCTGAGCGCCAAGGAGAGCAGTTATATCACGGCGTTTCCTGGATAAGTTACATGTACCAGTACTACTGGTCCATTTATCATGACACCAGTCAAGAAGTCGAAAAGCTAACCCAAGAAGGACTGCCATAACTACCATTTGTAAAGCATTTGGTATGACCCGACCAGGGATCGAACCTCCACCTCCATCACAAGTTTGTTGTCATCATCATTACTGTGCATATAAATATGGACATACGGGCGCGACTGCACCTTATCTTGTATAAACTTCTAGCCAAGCCCCGGTAACTCGGTCGGTAGCGACGCGGGCTTTCTATCCAGGGGTTGTGAGTTCGAGTCCGAGCTCGGCCAACATTCTTTCCGACGTTTGACAAAAGTCACTGACGTGCGTCCTTCATCAATGGGCTGTATAACACACTATGTGGAAAAGCAGCCAGTTGCTTGGAGAGTATGGTGTGGGAAAACCAGGAAACGCATGAGTAGGTGATCTGGTCGCAGTGATATGACTTAAAAATTGTTGAAAACGGCGTTAAACCCTAATCAATGTATCAACTTCTACATAAAATGCAGAGGATGATGACAATGTTATGATTCGAATTTCATTGTAGATCGATACTGGTAGTGTATGCCCTTACATGAGGCATTATGGCATTTTATTAAAAGAAACGTCGATCGTGAACCAAAATATTTATTTATGGAAGAAACTATAAACAAAAATGAGACAAAACTGGCTCTGTGATGTTGGAACATGAAATATGCTCCTTTTTAATAAACGGTGATGCAAAAGATGAACAATAGCATATGTGCGACCACTGTAGATTCAGACTAAACAGTATATCTGATCCTATCGGAATCTGCTGACTATGCAATTATCACGAAACAACCTAAATTAAGCTCTGCTGCATGTTATTATTATCTTGTATTCAGGTCTAGAATATTAGAAATTTCTTAAATATTTAAGTTCAAAATAGTAGTTTGAATTTCACTCAATTTGTTTTAACCTATAATGTTGCTATGGTTACTCAACTTTGGGAGGGAAGTTGAGCGTGCCATTTAGTGTGCTCAACTTTAATCGTTGTTTATTGCAAGTCAACGCAATATTGTTTAGAACTTTTGTGAATTTTAAACGATACATTCTATTGAGTATCACTTGACGGAGTAAAACAATAGTTAATAGTCTAGGCAACAGTACAAGAAGTTCGTATTAGTAGTCCCAGAGTGAAGTCACGTTGTGTAATGAATACGCAAACATATATTCAACTACATTTGTCACAGACACACGTACGTTTGGTTTTGTTATGCTGCCATGATAGTACACGAATGCAAGGTCGGGTTGTATGTTCTTTTACCCTCGCAATTGACTATACAGCCGTTTGGCGAGCACAAGTATATGTCATAAGTGAGATGATTGCAATGCAAGTACCATGAAATGAAAAGAACGTCAAATCAAACATCCAATATATATATAGCAACATATCAGAAGTGTAATTCTTAGTTGTAATTTGTCTGGAATAAAGAAACATGTGAGATTGCTTTGAAAACTATTAAAGTGCGATTCATAATTATGTTTGTATGTACATGTATATAACCGTCAAACAATGACGGTCATCTACGGGTTTCTTTTACAAAACATTGGTACCCAAATTGTACAAGGGAAAGAATTTCCTAAAGTGTACTTGTAAGTCAATAAACTTGGAAACCAATTAACGGAAAAACTTATACAAGTTATAACAACTTAAGTAGGATTTGTCACTGACATTCAAATGATGGCAAATAAACAATTTGAAAAAGAAAGTATGTGTATGATCGGCGCTCTGTGAAAACCAGCCGTAAGGCAGTTGTGACCATTTGCGCTTTTGTGCAGTCCGATTTGACTCGACACTGGTCGCCTATTAGTCATATCAGGTTTCAAATAGTTCTGTAAAGCTGCAACCATTTGGATCCTAAGCATGAATGTGTAATTTTTACGCTAAGGTTGGTTTTACGAGAGCACCGCTTGTACGGTATGATTCAGATCTTAGAGAACAAAAAAATATAAAACTGCATGAAGAATGATATTGCTTTGGTTTCCAATTACATGTTATAATTATATATTTATAAACAGGTCTTTAGTTGACCTTGCAGTAGACAACTTTTTAACACATTTTGTAGAATGAAAATGATTACTTAATTCCCTTTTTAGTTTCAAATGAGTTGCACTAGGTCATGTCGTCACTTTAAACAAGAGAAACAATCAATGGACTGGTAATCATTCCATCAATATTTCTATTAGGTGTCCGTTTGTTTGTTTCACTAAAACGGTTTGCGTTTCATTTAAAACGGAACAGTTATGGTTCTTGTATCTATTGAACACAGAGCTCAACAGTACAATAATATGATCACATTTAATACCAGGTTTTCAGCGCATTTTTTTGCAATTAGCGACAACCGTAAACCAATCACTTAACTTATATCTCGATTGTGTCTCGTTATTTTATATCTAATGGCACCCACACGCTTTAACTTTCATGTTCTTATAACGTTTTAAGACGACATTCGATTTGTCGTCAAAATAAAGCACTTGGATCGGCGACAGCTTCGTTGGGGCGCAGCATGGTTTCGGTATGTTACTTTTAGTCATATGCACAAGCGTCTGGACGATCGCGTGGTTTGTTGCATTCATATGCGCCCCTAGCGGGAAAGTACATTCTCCGCCACAGTAGAAAGCGCTGTATCCTTCAGGGGCAATAATCCAGTCCTGGAAATAAAATAAAACGTTTATTTGGTAAGTATTCAACTCTTCGTTCTGACCTGTATTGGGCATCTTGCTCGTGAAATAATTGACAACCGACGTCGCTGCCACTTGAGCAACCGGGGCGTCGGCTTCAACCGCGTCCAGATGAGACCATACAGCGAAGAGCCACATCGCACGAAAATCGACATTCGAAGGATTTGCAATTAATTAATTGATTGGAGTTTAACACCGTTTTCAACATTTTTTCAGTCATATCACGCCGGCCAGTTCACCTACTCACGTGTTTCCCGAATTTCTCATACCAGTACTCAACACAACATACTTTAAGCAACAAGCTGCTTTTCCACATAGACTGTTAGCCCATTGGTGAATGACGCATGTAACAGTGACTTTTGTCAAACGTCGGAACGAATGTTGGACGAGCTGGGATTCAAACTCATACCCCTTGATTGACAGCCCGCCTCACTACCGACTGAGCTACCATCAAATTTTATTCTCTTTGTTAACATCGGCATGTAAAACAACGTTGTTGTTTATAAACTTACAGAAAAGACAAAAACAAATACTATATTGCATTTATAATTATATTTTGCATTTATGTATAGCTTGACTGTCGACATAACCCTGCTCCCTATAGGCCCCTATACTACATGTATGACAGGATGGCGAAAATGGAAGATCCTGATCAGACTGCGGTCGATTAACGTGTTGCGTCGTCAAAATAATAATAACAATATGAAAACTTACTTGCCATCCAAGACTTCTAAAGCTTACATACAATGTGTGTCTTTGACATGCACTTCTCATGTAATGTTCCATGGCTGAAATAGGTAATGTTCAGTTTATTTTGGGTTTTACGCCGCTTTCAACAACAAAAGGTCATACTGCGGAGCACAGGAACTATGGCATTATTCCCATTCCTTGTATTTACATCGAGATAACAATATGTAAAGTATGAAACCAATACCACCCCACCTGCTGTAGCTCAAGAGTTGCATTGACTCCAATCGTTCAGACCAATTTAGCCGGCTCTTATAGTTCAAGGACGGTTCAGACTGTGGCTGTCATTGTTATTGATGTCCCCAGGCAACAGGGGCTAAACCGGTAACATATTCACAAACTTTATTTACATATCCCGTAAACTATTTCGTAAATTTTAAATTCGTCCGAAAAGAGCATATTTGAAGAATTTGTTTAAATGGTTTTTTCAACATTATTTCAATTATATCGCGGCGTTTCCTGGGTAAATAACCAGTACTTCCGGTTGTATTTATCCTGCTATTGATTCATCAGTCATTTTGTTTGCTTGGTGTTCGATGCCGCTTTCAACATTTGTTCCATTATATCGCGGCGTTGTCTGGGTAAGTTGCCAGTATTACTGACACCAGCTAGTCAGTCGTAATGCTAACCCCGCGACCCACATCGCCAATGGAGGCAGCAATTACTTCCATTTTTAAAGTCTTACATCGGAAAAGCAGAAGTAAATATCTGGCGAAATGATTACATTTGAGACAGAGAAAAGAGTTACTAATTCGGTAGGGATGGTTTTATCCGTAATGTTTTCAATCTAATAGATTCACGGACAAACGAAAAATAGAGAAATTCTAATCTAATCGTACACTTGTATGTTTATGAATATTGGCCGTTGTGGCCCCGTCATACGGTCCCATTCAGTTACATTATTGAAGGTGTTGCATTCAATGGAAAGTTGTATCGCGACAAGATTCATTGATTGGGGCTTAACGTCGTTTTCAACAATTTCTGTCCTATAACGCCGGCCAGTTCACCCACTCATGTGTTTCCTAGCTTTCTCACACCAGTAATCCACACAACATACTTTCCAAGCAACTGACTGGTTTTCCCTCATAGACTGTTAGCCCATTGTTGAAAGACGAACGGCGCCTGTCATCAGCGAGTCAGTGGTAATGCTAACTCAACATTTAAGAGCACCAGAGGCGGACGCTGTATGACTACACCACAGATGCACATCTAGCCACAGTGTGGATGCTATTGTGTTTTTTGTAGAGTTACCGCCATTGAACTTTGAATGCTCGTACATTCCCGCTCATTGTCTCGAAATTATGAAGATATATACATACTTGTTTCTTACAGCATATTAGGAAAACGAGCCCCCACCCCTGGTTGCAATGTTTTTCAACGGATCAAAATAATTTGAATCTGGGTAGAGAATTAATGAATGATTGCTGTTGGCAGCAATAGCTATTGTCAATCATCCATTGTTTGTTTGGTGTTTCACGCCGATTTCAACCATTTTTAGTTACATCACGTCTGGGTAAGTTACTACTTGTTCATATATACTGACACCAGTCAGTCGTAATACTAACCCCGCAACCTTGAGTTTTAAAGTATTTGGTATAACCCGGGCGGTGTTCGAACCCGCAGCGACCTCCCGCACCCGAGGCGGTCTATCAATTGTCGAAAGAATATTTGTAAAGCCGACCAACATGCGAGTATTTATTACATCCTTACAATAACTCTCGCCTCCCCAGTAGTAGTAGTTTTCGGCATCATTCGGAGTGTTACTGGCATCGTCGGCAGATCGTCGGTTCCTGACGTTGACCACTCGGGAGTTCTTGAAGAAACCGACCATAAACGCTTGTTTCTCGTCCGCACCCCTCCTCCCGACGAGACCGGTTTTACTGGGTTCTATCACACGATCTAAAAAGGGAAAGGTTACATTATTCTAATTAACTACATTATACATAATGTATTTTCAGAGCTCTAGATAAGATTCCTAAACCCTTATTTTATATTCAAACTCTATGTTGTGGGTACTCAAGAGAATCGTCTCACTGAGACGATTCTTTTGAGTACCCACAACATAGGGTTTGGTTGAGTCATATGGGAAAAGACCAGTTTACTCCTCCTTATCTATTTCTCTGTCATAAGTATTTAAATCAGGAATGCCTGATTAAAGTGTTACGACTCGTCGACAGCTATCGTCGTAAAGGGCTTAAATTTAGAAGAATATAAAGAGTAAACTTAAAAATATATTTTTAAAAAGTAGAAAAACATCTTATTACACCCCCAGATACATAGTATATGGGGGGCTATATAGGAGTCACGCTTGACGGTCGGTCGGTTTTTCGCTCGGTCCGTTGGTCTGTAGACACTTTTTGTGAACACTACTTCTCAGCAACCCTTGGTCAGAATTCAATATCACTTCACAAGAATGATTGATACAAAGCCTGGTTGTGCATATTGTCGGCGTTTTGCACTGGAATTATTTTCAAATGAGTTATGGCCCCTTGAATTTCTCATACATATGTATATTGTCAGGCACCAGCTAGGGGTATTCATCACCTTCAGTGATATTTCTAGTTTTATTTGGTTTGTTTTAATTCTTTATTGTTTGATTGTTTGATTGGTCGATTGCGGTTTAAACGCCGTTTTCAGAAAAACATTAAGTCATATCACGGCGGTCAGTTCAACTAACCATGTGGTCCCCGAGTCTCTCATACCAGTACACCAAACAACATACTTTCCAAGCAAGTAGCTGCTTTTCCACACAGACTGTCAGCTCATTGGTGGAAGACGAATGACGCTTGTCACAGTGACCTTTGTCAAACGTCCGAAAGAATGTTTGCCGAACTTCGGTTCCACCTAAAACCCCTCGGTTGACATCCCTCGTCGCTACCAACGGACCGACCTACCGTGGCTCAGCTTTTTAATTCTTTCATATGTTTAAATTTCGGAAAGCCTTTTTATATTGTTTTGCGGACGGATGGTGTTAGTGTAATGTCGTAAGTAAACCAAAGTAGTAATTTCGGAGACGTCGGTACCTTGGTCCCATTCCTACAACCTAACATAGTGATAAGTAATACTTTTAAAAATGCCAAAATAAATATTGTTAGTCAGCAAGGTAACTATTTATGTCAACCTAGTCATTTACTTAAATACATTCCACCATTCATGTTTTACAAAATACTAGGGCAACAAAAATTATGAAGTATGCTTTTAAGTATTTAAATATTACTTATCACTTAGTAACCTTGGTGGAATTGGACTCTTCCGAGACATATATATATGTATTTATATGTTTCTGGACTCATGCTGGTCTTGCAAATACCATGACCAATATATAAGGTTGCGCAGATTCATCTAAACTTGCACTTTTTCGCCCAATAAGTTCATTGATTGGGTTTAACGCCGTTTTCAATAAGTTTTCAGTAAAATCACGGCGACCAGTTCACCTACCAATGTGTTTCCTGGTTTTTCTCACATCAGTACTCCACACAACACATTTTCAAAGCAACTGGCTGTTATCCCATTCTCGGAAGACGCTTGTCGCATTGACTTTGGTCAAACGTCGAAAAGGATGTTGACCGAGCTGGGGTTCGAACTTAAAACCCCTAGAGTCAGCCCGTATCGCTACTGACTGAGCAACCGGGCCCCCGGCTCGACAATAACTTACACGTGTTCAAAACGCTCCTTACACACAGTGTATATTCAGATCAGATAGAACATTGCACTTCTCACAAATGCCATAAGGTTGGGGTTTCCACCCATATATTTACCGTTTCCAAGCCGGGTAACCCGTATGTAAAGCCCGAGATTTGACATTGGGTTAAACGTCCACTTGTTGACGGCGTTCGTGACGTTGATGTTGACCCAGCCCTCATAATCCCAGTGTACCGTTGTGTTCGATTCCGGAACCAGCTGTTTGTCTCTGTAAACGGAAATTGAAAGTTAGTATTTATTTCAATTTAGTTTTCAACCGCATTGCCTTTATATCACGGTGCTGTTATATCATATATATTTACGTGTTCCTGGCACAAGTTCTCCACACAGTATTCTTCCATTGCAATGGCCTACTATTTGTATCACAGTCGAGCCGGCCTCGGGTACGGGAGGTCGCGTGCTCGATCCACGGCCAGGTCATACTAGTTACTTTAAAAATGACTTTGCCTACTTGGCGCTTAGGGTTGCGGTGTTAGCATTACCACCGACTCGCTGGTAGGATCCGGTCGGGAATCGGGCGCGCGACAGGCCTCACCCGAGGTTAACGCCTCACTACTTCACCGAAGTGGTAGGTAACAGATAAACACATTAAGTTTATTTGAACACGTTTGTGACTCAAAAGATAGACTTATCCGTACATATATATATTACTGAACCAAATTTAATATTATTTTTAGCTCGACTTTTGAAAAAACGAGAGCTATTGTCATGACCCTGTCGTCGGCGTCGTCCGGTTAAGGTTTTTTGTTGGCGACGGCGTGGTCGTCAGGTTAAGGTTTTTTGTTCAGCTCAGCTTTTTTTTATTTTCTGTTTTCTCCCTATCATTCGAGTGTCTGTGCCGTACGCGGTGCTCTTGTTTTTTTGCGCATCTGTGGTGTAGTGGTAGAGCGTTCACATTAAATGCGGGTGGTCCGCGGGTTCGATCACTGGCCGGGTCATACCAAATACTTAAAACTTGTAGTAAGGTTGCACTCCTTGGCGCTCAGAGTTGCGGTGTTAGCATTACCACCGACCGGTTGGTGTATGAATGAATGGACCAGTAGTACTGTTAACGTCACTAGGAAACGTCGTGATACATCTGAACAATTGTTGAATGCGGTGAAAAACACCAACCAATCAATCTTGTGTTTAGATTATACTTAATATTTCCTTCCAATGAATATAACTTTACTTTCATCGCAAGTTCTTTCTACATTCTTTCCTCCAAATATGTTTAACTTTTGAAACAGCATATAACAATACGAGTTAATTAATTCTAAAATGTAATTCTGCTAAGAATAATTCAGACACTTACTCCGGATCATTTCCTTGTTGTATTCGGAACACCTCTATAAGACATTCGGTATCCTTTGATTTCTTCGGTTCTTTATAGAGCCGGAGTTCGGCGACAATGACGGATTCGCTGGACGCGACGTCACTCGTGTCAAAAAAACATGGTGCTGTCTTTGTCATGGCGTAGATGTGGAATTTTGTTAGCTGTGAATAAATTAATGAAGTCAATCAATAATCATATTATCATGTATAAATAATTGCGTCAGTTGTGAAGTAAATAGATAATTGATTGTTTGGTATTTAACGCCGCTTTCAATCTTTTTTTTTCAATTCTATCACGGCGTTTCTTGGGTAAGTTACCAGAATTACTGGTCCATTTATCCTGACATCAGTCAATCAGTCGCAACCCTGAGCGCCAAGGAGGGCAGCGATCGAACCCGCGACTTCCCGCTGCAGGGGCGGTCAATCAAATCAAGGTAAAGATGGCGAGAACTAAGGGTGCACCGTGCAACTTTTCTAGTTATTTTGTCAAAATAATGAAAATATACATCAACGAGTACGGAACTTCATTGTACGCATGCGCAATAAGGTACAACATTACTCAACGCGGCTCATATGAACTAAATACTAAAGCATGGTTATGTGAATACACTAACTAACATGCGTTTAAACGAATTGCTTAGACGTCCTTTCAGTCTAATATTCTAGTTTCTCGTTGTGGCAAGAAAGGCCTCGGACCAGACTGTGCATATACAAATGTATATACATATGAGCAGTTCCACGAGAAAACCAACATTGTGGACTCTGCGTAAAGTATCGACCCGGGTCAGCCTAAGCATGCCGCGCAGGCTAATCCGGATAGACACTTTTCGCCTCCTGTGGATTTTCTGTTTCAGGAATAACTACTCTATACATATATCCCACTAAGACGGAATGTGTCGGCCGGATCAGTCTGCGCGGACAGCGCAGGCTGATCTGGTCGATACATTACGCAGATGTCTATCGCCGCAGCCTCACGAGAAAACCAACAGTGTGGACTCTGCGTAAAGTATCGACCCGGGTCAGCCTAAGCATGCCGCGCAGGCTAATCCGGACAGACACTTTTCGCCTCCTGTGGATTTTCTGTATCAGGAATAACTACTCTATACATATATCCCACTAAGACGGAATGTGTCGGCCGGATCAGTCTGCGCGGACAGCGCAGGCTGATCTGGTCGATACATTACGCAGATGTCTATCGCCGCAGCCTCACGAGAAAACCAACATTGTGGACTCTGCGTAAAGTATCGACCCGGGTCAGCCTAAGCATGCAGCGCAGGCTAACCCGGACAAACACTTTTCGCCTGCTGTGGATTTTCTGCTTCAGGAATCATTACTCTATACCTCCTTTCCCCTGAGACGGAATGTGTCGGCCCGGATCAGCCTGCGCGTACTGCGCAGCCCCTGATCTGGATCGATACATTACGCAGATTCCATAATGTTGATTTTCTAGTGGAACGGCTCATATACATATATATATATGTGTATGTGTGTTTGTGTATAGGAATTTTAATTAAGTAATATATTTCCTGTGTGTACAGGTAAA
>JASEVX010000013.1:34852259-34867676 GCA_031761405.1 Serripes groenlandicus | reverse complement strand
AGAGAGAGAAAGAGAGAGAGACAGAGACAGAGAGAGAGAGAGAGAGAGAGACAGAGACAGAGAGACAGAGAGAGAGACAGAGACAGAGAGAGAGACAGAGAGAGAGACAGAGAGAGAGACAGAGAGAGAGACAGAGAGAGAGAGAGAGACAGAGAGAGAGACAGAGAGAGAGACAGAGACAGAGAGAGAGAGACAGAGAGAGAGACACACACAGACACACAGACAGACAGACAGACAGAGAGAGACAGAGAGAGACAGAGAGAGAGAGAGAGAGAGAGAGAGAGAGAGAGAGAGACAGAGAGAGAGACAGAGACAGAGAGAGAGAGACAGAGAGAGAGACACACACAGACACACAGACAGACAGACACACAGAGAGAGACAGAGAGAGAGAGAGAGTACGTGGGTTTTCCCTAAAGCCTTTCCCACATACAACACATCTCCAGCAGACGACTTCGAAAACATATGGACAATTTCTTAAATGAATGTATAAAATATTGAATAGAGTTTTCAAATGTCGTCTGCTGTTGAAGGGTAAACTCTGAACAGGTTGACCCACGATTTCCAAGTATTTTCCAAACAGTGTAATCCTGTATAGATTGATTTTTTGTTTTTGTTTAACTCTTTCACTGCCAAGGCAGTTTAAGGCTTTTGCAAACAATGTATGTCTCTTCTGAATTCTGCATTGATCGCCACTTAGACGTTAACCTTTACTAAATGTCATGTTAGTCGAAATCCTGGAAAAGTCGACCTTCTGAAATTCGGCAGCGAAATAGATAAATTACGATGTTATAAATTGTACGAATGCTATTAAATTATTCAAAACGATCATTCAAAACATATATTTAAATAACAGTTTCAAAAATTTACATAAAATAATTATTTCAAATTAAAAATACATGTAGATTAAACAATACTGTTTCAGGTGAGTCAGCTCGTAACGAGCTGTCTGACCTGAAATCAGCATTGTTTGCCTTATAGTTATCCAAATAATCCAAAGTTAGTATACCAAAATAGGCCGTTTTACTCAACATCTTATGATTTATATAAAATTTATAAATTATACATAGTAATAATATAAAACAAACAACCGATTTCACATCTTCATGATCTCCAATAATGTCGGTTTTCGCGTGACGCGGCTTAAGTTAAAGTCACTTTCCTGACGGTGAAACATACATCTTCGTGACAAATACACCACAGTGACATAAACTGTGTCGACATTTAGTGGTGAAATTAACAATAATCACCCACATCAATATACATGTACATCTACTTCGCAGTATGGTTTCTGGATTAGGCGCTTATTTATGTCTTCTTTTGTTTGTTTGTTTTAATGGTGCCTAACGCCATTTGTTTACGATATTTCAGTTATTATATATTGGCTCTTCCTGGATAATTTACCAGAATGACGGAGATTTTTTAAAATCCCGGACACCGATGGATCGGTCGTTATGGTATCCCCGCAACCCAGGGAAGTCATTGCTACCATTGTTATTGAATCGAACTCGGGTGTATCGAAACCAATGAAGGCTCTTTAACCACTGCACCACAGAGGAGCTGTCGCCTATTTGAATATACAGTATAACGACCAGCCATGGGATTTGTTTGTTTTATTGGGGTTTTACGCCGCTTTCAACACTTTTTCTGTTATATCACGGCGACAGTTCACTTATTCATGATCCCTGGGTAAACAAACCAGTACTAGGCTAAGAAATGTGCCTTAGCCAAAGGGCACTCCACCATGACCGTGGGGCCGCGACTGGGGATCGAACCCGGGACAATGGGTTTCAAGTCCCCGACGCTTACCTACAGCCATGGGAAAGACAACAATCTTGTGTTCGTTCACAGGTGGCTTTTAATTAATTTTAAAAGAAATGGAGTAATTGGGAAACTAAAGGTTTGATCGCTATAGACAGGGAACTCTTATTCAAAGGTGCCGAGCCCCGGTAGCTCAGTCGGTAGCGGCGCGGGCTGTCAATCCAGGGGTTGTGAGTTCGAATCCCGGCTCGGCCAACTTTCTTTCCGACGATTGACAAAAGTCAATGCGACATGCTTCATTCGTCTTCCACCAATGGGCTAAGTCTATGTGGAAAAGCAGCCAGTTGCTTGGGAAGATTGCTGTGTGGAGTACTGGTGTGAGAAAACCAGGAAATGCATGAGTAGGTGAACTGGCCGCCGTGATATAGCTGAGAAATTGTTGAAAACGGCGTTAAACCCCAATCAATCAATCTTATTCAAAGGTCCCAACTTTCTTTCGGACGTTTGACAAAAGTCATTGCGACATGCGTCATTCGTCTTCCACCAATGGGCTAAGTCTATGTGGAAAAGCAGCCAGTTGCTTGGGAGGATTGTTGTGTGGAGTACTGGTGTGCGAACACCAGGAAACATATGAGTAGGTGAACTGGCCGCCGTGATATGACTGAGAAATTGTTAAAAACGGCGTTAAACCCCAATCAATCAATCAATCAATTATTCAAAAGTTTACGACTGACTGGCTGGTGTCGGGATACATGAACCAGTAGTACTGGTAAACTTACCCAGGACAGGCCGTGATAAAACTGACGAATTGTTAAACGCGGCGTTAAACACATTTAACAATCAAATCGTTTGAGTACCAACAATATACGGTTTTTGAGATTAAATAGGGGGTTTAATTAACCCTTTCCCTCATACAGACGCTTTCTGACGCCTCTGCAGCAGACGGATTTTTGAAAACATAGTGACAAAAGGAGAAATTGCTCAAAACGAGCAATTTCTCCTTTTGCCACAATGTTTTCCACTTTTAGTCATAGGTTATCCCTTCAATTACAGAGATTTTCTACTTTTTTACAAAATATGTTCAAAGTCGTCTGCTGCAGAATTGTCGTATGAGGGAAAGGGTTAAGAATATAGAATACACCAATGATCTAGCGCTTTAGTTATAGTCCATTATCTTACATTACGAGGGCTTGGCGTGAAACGGTTGTAACTAAAAACCTATTTTGAAAACCCTGGTTTAGGGGCAATTTTGACCCCTTTGTAAACAATGCAAATTTAAGAGCCATTGCTCAGAACGAGCAATGACACCTAAATTTCCATTGTTTACCAAGAAAAATGATTTAACGATTATAAAGACTTTATGGCGAGGTGATTAACCTTGGTAAAAAAAAATACCAATTTTAGTTACAACCGTTTCACGCCAAGCCCTCGATTTGGCCGGTAACGTTTCTAAATCAAAACATCCTCTTATCCATATCCCACCTATAGACGCAGTTTGAGGCATATACAGCTTTTGAAAAACATGTTTGCGAAATGAGAAATGTGAAATTGCTCATTATGAACACTGTCCCCTCAGTTTGCCGCAATAATTTCAATTATGTATAAAACTGTTACTTTCATTTTCAGATACTTTAATCCTTTTTTGTTTCCTCCAGTTATTTTCAAATGTGTCTACCGCAGATGTGGTGCAGGTGGGAAAGAGTAAACAGATATTCAGAACATGATTTCCCAATTATGTGAAGACTTTAGTTGCCATAACATTCATTAAATTGGGGTTTCTTTTTATCTGTTTGTATGTTTACCCCCTTTCAACAGTTTTTCGGTAATATCACGTCCTTTTTCCTGTGTTAATTACCAGTACTCGACTTCTAAACATGTGTTTTGGCCGTTTAACCGTTTTCAATTTGCAGACCCATTTTGGAAACAAACTGGGAGGTGTCTGGTAATTAATCAGTAAACTACCAGTATTGTGTTTAACTTCGGTTTCAACAGTAGTTCAGTTATATCACGGCATTTCCTGGGTGTAATTACCGGTACTGCTGGTGATCTTATCCTAACACAAGCGTATCAGTCGGACGAATGCTATCCCCGCAGTCCTAAGCACCAAGGAGAGAAGCCTCTTCTACGATTTTAGAGTATTTTGAATGACCCGGCCGAGATCGACACCCGGTTATACCCTTCACCGAGGCAGACTCTCTTATCATATATTTTAGATTTAAATTTCATTAAAACATACTTGTTTTATAGCAAATACAAACGGCATATTAAAACAAGAGCACCGCGTACGGCACAGACGCTCGACTGATAGAAAACAGAAAAAAAGCTGAGCTGAACAAAAAACCTTAACCGGACAACCACGCCGCCGCCACAGAGAAAAAGCTGAGCTGAACAAAAAACCTTAACCGGACGACCACGCCGCCGCCGACGACGACCACGCCAGGGTCATGACAATAGCTCTCGTTTTTTCAAAAGTTGAGCTTATAAACATTTACCCCTCAAAATTGTCCCTTTTAACCCCTCGTCGCGCGAAGATGAGTTGTCTGTCACATTTCAAAAGTGCAGGCCAAGATCAACCCTTATATATATATATATATATATATATATATATATATATATATACACAGACTGATCTTCATCTGCACTTCGCTCTTAATACTTCATAATCTTTCTCAGAATATACAAGGAATGTAAAATGAAAAGTAAAGTTATATGATGGAAGAGTCCGATTTAGAAATAGTTAATTATTTTATCTTCTATGCTCATAATGGTCTCAAAAGTGTGTAAGAATTAAGATTTGTAAAGCATTGATATGTATACCAACAAACCTTAAACACATGTGACAAAATTACATAGTAACATAATTAAGGGACTGTGTATATACATTTAACCCACACATGTGTCCCTATTTAACCCCTTCACCGCGTAAAGGCGATTAGTATAACCCTTGCGGAATAGTATCACTACACCACCTAGTCCTTCAAAAAAAGACATCGCATATGCTCATTTTTCATTTTGTTATTATCCTGCATACGCAAGGTTGACCAAAAAATGACAGATGATAAAACGAGAAACCGAAAGTCTAAAATATTTGGACTATACACCACCGAGACGGTCAATGGATCTTTGACATTTTACAAGACTCGAACCGTTGAATTGATTGATTGATAATTGATGATTGATTTATAAATTGATTGATTGATTGATTTTTAATTTTTAATTGTCTGCTTTTAATAAAATCGAGACAAATATATATCTGAAACAATATGGGCATATCTATCTATAACTATTTTTGATCCAGATGTTTTAAACAATATAGGGAAAAGATAAATTAATAATTTCGACCCAGCTCACCTTTCACCACAATGTTTTCAATAGTCGTCTGCTAACGATATCGTTGCGTGAACAGTCCTCCGGATCATCGAATACGTTAATCCCAAAGATAACTAGATTCCACGGTTAATGGGAACGTCTCGGATTTGTTCGGTGATTCATTACTGATGATCAAAATACCTCAAAGAGGCTTGCATCTGTGTTTATGTGTTCCTTCGACGTATTTAATGTTCGTTTTGTCTGAGATGTGATGTATGCCTTTTTGTCAGATTTTTAGTGAAAACCCGTTTAAAAGTAAACACCGGGGCTTGGCTGTGTGTCTGTGCTATGTCTGACTTATCCTAGACTGGGAACAATCCATTCATTTTGATATATGAGCCGAATTACGAGAAAACCAACATTGTGGATTCTGCGTAAAGTATCGACCCGGATAAGCCTAAGCATGCCGAGCAGGCTTACCCGGATAGACACTTTTCGCCTCCTGTGGATTTTCTGTTTCATGAATCAGTACTCTATACCTCTATCTCCCTGAGACGGAATGTGTCGGCCCGGATCAGTCTGCGCGGACAGCGCAGGCTGATCTGGGTCGATACATTACGCAAAGGCCATAATGTTGGTTTTTCTCGCGGAACGGTTCATATTGTGGTATTTTAAGTATTCTACACTACTATTTAAGAGATCATTGCACTAACGTTATATAAAATCTACAAAGATCAAAACATCGACCTGAACCTGAAGTTAATGTTCTGACATTAATTGAAAGCTAATACAGACAGAGAGAGAGTGTACCCTCACAATGCTGCAGTTTTAAAAGCTTTGTATCTAGTTTACATCGATTGTGTTTAGTTTAGTTTTGACTTATTTAGTTTACATACATTGCGTTTACAGTTGAATTTTGACTTCTTTTTTTTTTTTACATCGATTGCGTTTAGTTTAGTCTTGACTTATTTATTTTACTTCGATTGCTGTTACCTTATAGTATTCACGCTCGATGTCTCCTTCCTGGAGACTTAACCGCTACTCGAGCCGTTTTTGTGGAAATATTCCAAAGTCAGAACCCGCTCATCACGGGATTCGAACCCAAGTGCTTTTGGTACGAGAGGCCGACGATCTGTCTCTTCACCACTGTCTTCCACAGTTTTATTTGGGAGAGTACAAAGTCAATTCAAGGATTATTAAGAATGTTGAATGGAGCGGTTCAATGTATATATATAGGACCTGGCTAGACACAGAGTTGTAAACATTGAGTGAAAAAAGTAAATTTTAGTTTTCTGAATTGCTCCTTTTCTTACAACATTTTCAATAGTTGTTGAAGGCATCAAAATAAAAAATATCTTTCATGGAGATTTTTTCAGGTTTTTGTCACTATGTTTTAAAAGTCGTCTGCTGCAGATTTGTTGCATGTGGGAAAGGGTTTTTTAGACCTAAATGCATAGTCCGAAAAACAACTGGAAGAAAATCCCCCACTAGCTTGTACCAATATACAGAGGTCCAGATAGGGAGGAGTATTCAGCTCTTTTTCCCAACAATTTCTCTCTTATTATTAAAGCAAACCCTATGTTGTGTGAACTCAAAAGAATCGTTTCACTGAGACGATTCTTTTGAGTACCCACAACATAGGATTATAAGGTCAAATAAGGATTTTAATACATGCAAAACGCTTCTTATCTATAGCTCTGATTATATAACTAAACGATGTCAAATCGTAATATCATTAAGATCACACATCGCTAGACCAATTTAAAACAAGTTTTTCATGAAATACACATATTTTCATCACATTTATTTACATGTTTAGTTGTAAACTAACCTTACATGTGAAACTTCGCGAAAGAACATTGATAAAAAAAATGCGCTCTCAATAGTATATGACTTTTCAGAAAAACTCAAGAACCCTCTCCATGGTGTAGCGTTTAGAGCATTTTGGAGCGTGAGACCTGGTTTGAATCCCAAGTCAGGTAATACCAAAGATATAAAGATGGTAGCAGTAGGTTCTCTCTGTGGTGCTCGCTCAGGGTTGCGGGCATAACATATCGACTCATGCATCAATGTCGTGATAAATACTATCGGTACATTACTCCGAAAATGCTTGATTGATTGATTGATTGGGGGGTTTAACGCCGTTTTCAACAATGTTTCAGTCATATCACGGCGACCAGTTCACCTACTCATGCGTTTCCTGGTTTTCCCACACCAGTACACCATAATCAACTGGCTGCTTTTCCACATGGAATGTTTAACAGCCCAATGGTGAAAGACGAATGACACATGTCACAGTGACTAATGTCAAACGTCGGAAAGAATGTTGCCCGAGCTGGAATTCGAACTCACAACCCCTGGATTGACAGCTATCGTTGCTACCGACTAAGCTACCGGGGCTCGGCTCTCAGGAAATACAGTCATTTAACTAAAATACTATTGATAGCGGGATAGAACACCATTCAAGCATACAGACAGATGCAAGGATCGAGTCATGAAAGTCGAGTAATATAATAACGTAAAATAACGGTTTGTCTTAGGTGGAGATTTCAAACAATGAAGATGTTATCTCTTTCAGCGCCGAATTGTTTAAAGTAGACTCTTCCATGTTCAAATTCGGGCATCCCATTTCTCATGTGATAAAAGTTGGGACTATTTTGATAACTAAAAGGCAAACAATACTGATTTCAGGTGAGATAGCTCGTTACGAGCTGACTCGCCTGAATCAGTTTTGTTTGCAAAAACCTCAATATTGCCTCTGGCGCTGAAAGAGTTAAATGCTTTTAAATCTAGATTAAATAAACATTGGGTAGGACCCAAAACAGTAAGACAAAGGACTAGATAAGAAAAGGTCAACAGGTCTTTGCTTCCAAAATATATCTCTAAGCACTCGTTCAAACCTAAGTTGTTGGTACTCAAAACAATTGTCTCACAGAGACGAATCTTTTGAGTACCCACAACATATGTTTTGGAGGTAAAATAAGGGGTTTAGACCACGCAAAACGCCCCTTATCGAGAGCTCTGGTTAGGATTAAAACAACGTAAAGAAAATCTAAACATTAAATGGCCTATGTCGAAAGAAATAGTCTCAAAGCTGTACATAGTAAGCAATGTGACAGAAATATATGTTTTAATATAAATGTAAATAGTTGGGTAAATTGATAATTAATGGAAAAATATGTTTTACATAATATTAAAAAAACAAGTAGAAGATGCTTAAAACGTCAACATCTAAGTCAATGTAAGGATTTGGAATTAATAACAGTTAAAATCAAATCTACCACATTTAATGGAATTGGAAGTAAGTAAAATACATGTTCAGGGAAAACACTTTAAAATGAGCTTGAGTTTGTTTAAAACGTTTCGCCTTATATTTACATGAACAAACCACAATACACTTTAAAATGTGCCCTAGAAGCCCACAGTTTAAGATTCTTTGAACCTATTGGTCTAAAGTTCACATGAACTACATGAAGATATAAACTTTAAAATGCGCGTTAGAAGCCTAAAGTTTAAATTTCTTTGAAACTTTTTGCCTTTTATTAACATGAACTTCATGCAATGTTACCCTTTAAAATAAATTTGCCTTAGAAACCTAGAGCTTACATTTCTTTGATACGTTCGCCTAATATTTACATAAACTTCATGAAGATATCTACAAAAAAAAGACATACCATGATTTATGAAGCTCCGTATGACGTCAGTGCTGCTGAGTTCGATGGACTGTCCGATCGTGAGATTCACCGTACTGCGGAATTTATCATCGTCCAGCGACTCATCGTCGTCACCCTCGTTCGCCTTCAACGACTTATACAGGTCGATCATATATCGCGGGGCCGACTTGTCGTACTCCGGTTTCGACGACCGCGGTCGCTGGTGCAAGCCCAACAGGTCGAGAATCTCCAGCTGGACCTTGGTCTGACGCCGTTCGTCATTTTGTCCTATCACAATTGTTTGGTGGAGGGCGTTATCCGCGTAGAATTCGGACCCCGTAACGGTTACTGTTAATGTTAGTACGATGGTCCCGAGACAGGTGATGAATAGTAATAACTTTGATGGGATGGACGTTTCCATGATTTTATGTTTATTAATTAAACTCCGATCTGAATAAATATGAATACACCGGCTAGTACAAGAAAGTACACTTATTTCTCACCGCCTACATGTTATACTGCTGTTTAACTAGATGTTTGGTAATTGTTTCAAAATGTTTACACTTCGGCCTACGAACATACCTAGCGGATCAAGATCAAACGATTAATCATATATTAACCCTTTCTCACTTATGGTCGCATTTTGACACATCTACAGCAGACGACTTTTGAAAACATTGCGACAAAAGAAGAAATTGGTCATGATGAGCAATTTCTCCTTTTGCCACAATGTTTTCAACTCCTTTAAATTATTCTTCTATCATTGACAGAGTTTGTTCATGTTTCAGCAAAGATGTTTTCAAAGTCGTCTGCTGCATATTTGTTGTTTGTTTCTCAGATACAATTCATACAATACAAAGCAGACGACTTTAAAATCACACAGGCAAAGATACGGTTAATCTCTATATATGCAAGTATCACTATTCACAAGAATTGAACATATTGTGGCAAAAGGAGACATTGCTCATCGTGGAGAAATTTCTCCTGTTGCCCTAATGTTTTTTAAAAGTCGTCTGCTGTCGAAGTGTTGATATACGTCTGTGTGACGAAAGCGTCAAACCGTAACGGGTACTGTTTGAATTTCACATGTATTACAACCCCTATCCTAACAAGTCGATGCAGACGATTTATAAACCCTTTCCCACATAAAACAAAGCTGCAGCAGACGACTTTGAAAATTTAGAGGCAGAACTATAAGAGATCTCTATACATGTAGGTATTACCATTCGTTATAGTTGAAAACATTGCGGCTTATGGAGATATTGCTCACTGGGGAGCAATTTCTACTTTTGTCATAATGTTTTTTAAAAGTCGTCTGCTGCCGAAGTGGTGATATGCGTTTGTGGGAAAGGGTTAAACCGTACCCAGTTCTCATACTATTTGACTTCCACATGTATTTCAACCCCTCTTCTAACAAGTAAACACTTTTCTCTCTGAATGCAGACGACTCGGATTCATTTGCTGCAGACGATTTATTAACCCGTATCCACATACACAAAAACTGCAGCAGACGACTTTGAAAAGTTACAGACAAAAATATAAAAGATCTATTATTATTGGATAGAGTATCATGTGTACTTTCTTCATTTGCGTCATTGTTTTCAAAAGTCGTCTGCTGCAGATGCGTCAGAATGCGTCTACAAGTTGTAAAGGGAAGGGTTGAAATATTATGGGAAGAAAAAAAAAAGGAAATACGGAAAATGAGAAATGTTTTTCTTCGTAACCCACAATGTTTCAATTCTGTAAGGAAATAACATTAATGTTTTTACCGAGATGTTACATTGTAACCCTTTCCCTCATATAGACGCTTTCTGACGCTTCTGCAGCAGACGGCTTTTTGAAAACATAGTGACAAAAGAAGTTGCTCAAAACCGAGCAATTTCTCCTTTCGCCACAATGTTTCCCACTTTAGGCAAAGCAGATATCGCACGTAACGAGTAAAAGCTGCTTTCCGTAAATATCGTATTGTATTCCATCCGTCACATTTAATAATGATATTATACACATCACATCTAATATAAGCATATACATAAACTCCTATATTGTTTACAATAATATTCTACACACGTTTCCCAACGAAGGAAATATCACTTTGTATTATTTTACACTGCCTTGTTATATATATAGGTACGTGGTTAACAAAGCTTACGAATCGAACAGAAATGTTGAAAACTACTCACGAACGGATCTCAGAGATTAAATTTCAAGACCCACGCGTTCACGTCCCCATGTTGATATTTACTTAAAACTAAAAATTCATTCATGCGATATTCGACTAAATGTCACGGGCCAAATACCACAGTATGAAACTTCTTAAGACTAACAAAAATAAATACGAACTACACAAGTAAATCCATTGTACGAGGTCGGTCGTTAGCTTTGAGAACAGTGTTATCTCATCAACCGTTAAACCCCGCAGTTCGTTAAATATCTATAAAGACACCTGTTTCTCTGCAGTATTAAATTATCCTTCGTTTAAAATGTTAAGTGCACCTAAAGAATGTAATATATAACACAAAGAAATCACGGTACAAAATAGCCGGGGCGCCTAGAGGGATTTACCTGTCTGTGGTCTATTTTTAGTAACATACCTTGTAAATAACAGTTACCTTTCTGTTTCGATGTTACAGGACTTTATTTAACACTTAATTAACTCCCTAGATCTCCCCTCAAATGTTGTGGACTTTCCCAGGCTGTTATCCCATTACCTCTTTCGTCACTACGGCAAACAAATATACGGAGAAATATTAAAAAAAATCAAAACATCTATATGTTTTAATTTAGAATGAAATATTGCTACACTTTATAACCTGCTCACTGCGGGTGAGTTGCTCATTTAAAACAAAGTTTTACCGTCTAATGTGCCAACTGCATAGGCGTTTAAAGTCCGTTATATAAGAAAATGCGTTAATTGAGTGAGGTCATCAATGTCTTCATTTGGACCGCCCCTATTTTGTAGCGGTTAGAGCTTCAATCTCGAGAATGGGCGACCCGTGTTCGATCTCCGGTCGGATTAAAACAAACAGTAGAAGTGATTTCTCTCTTTGGCAGTCGACGGCCTTTGTTGTGTAGTGGTAGAGCGTCCACCTCGGGTGCGGGAGGTCGCGAGTTCGATCCCCGGTCGGGTCATACCGAAAACCTTAACAAATGGTAGTAAAGGCTACCCTCCTTAACGTTTAGGATCGCGGGGTTATTATTACGACTGGCTGACTGATGTCAGGATAAATGGACCAGTAAGGCTGGTATCTAACTACAAAAACCGCCGTGATATAGCTGACAAATTGTTGCAAGCGGCGCAAAACACCAAACAATCAATCAACATTTGGAGCTCAGGGTCGCGGGGTTATTATTACGACTGGCTGACTGATGTCAGGATAAATGGACCAGTAGGGCTGGTATCTAACTACAAAAACCGCCGTGATATAGCTGACAAATTGTTGCAAGCGGCGCAAAACACCAAACAATCAATCAACATTTGGAGCTCAGGGTCGCGGGGTTATTATTACGACTGGCTGACTGATGTCAGGATAAATGGACCAGTAGGGCTGGTATCTTACTACAAAAACCGCCGTGATATAGCTGACAAATTGTTGCAAGCGGCGCAAAACACCAAACAATCAATCAATCTTTGGAGCTCAGGGTTGCGGGAATAGTATTATGACTAATGCGCTGCTGTCGGGATAAAAATACCAGCAGTACTGGTTTTCACCCAGGAAACGCCGTGATAAAAATACCAGGAGTACTGGTTTTCACCCAGGAAACGCCGTGATAAAATACCAGGAGTACTGGTTTTCACCCAGGAAACGCCGTGATAAAGATACCAGGAGTACTGGTTTTCACCCAGGAAACACAGTGATAAAAATACCAGGAGTACCGGTTTTCACCCAGGAAACGCCGTGATAAAAATACCAGGAGTACTGGTTTTCACCCAGGAAACGCCGTGATAAAAATACCAGGAGTAAACGCGTGATAAAAATACCAGGAGTACTGGTTTTCACCCAGGAAACGCCGTGATAAAAATACCAGGAGTACTGGTTTTCACCCAGGAAACGCCGTGATAAAAATACCAGCAGTACTGGTTTTCACCCAGGAAACGCCGTAATAAAAATACAAGGAGTACCGGTTTTCACCCAGGAAACGCCGTGATAAAAATACCAGAAGTACTGGTTTTCACCCAGGAAACGCCGTGATAAAAATACCAGAAGTACTGGTTTTCACCCAGGAAACGCCGTGATAAAAATACCAGGAGTACCGGTTTTCACCCAGGAAACGCCGTGATAAAAATACCAGGAGTACTGGTTTTCACCCAGGAAACGCCGTGATAAAAATACCAGAAGTACTGGTTTTCACCCAGGAAACGCCGTGATAAAAATACCAGGAGTACCGGTTTTCACCCAGGAAACGCCGTGATAAAAATACCAGGAGTACTGGTTTTCAACCAGGAAACGCCGTGGTAAAACAGAGATGAGCCGCCAAGCGAAAACACCATCATTATGGCATCTGCGTAATGTTTCAACCCAGATCAGCCTGGGTGAAAACCAGTACTCCTGGTATTTTTATCCCGACAGCAGCTCCAAAGATTGATTGACTGTTTGGTGTTTTACGCCGCTTGCAACAATCTGTCAGCTATATCACGGCGTATTTCGTTTCAACTCTTGTGTATTTTATGTTTCAGGACTCATTACTCTATACATCTATTCCCCTGAGGCGGAAAGCGCAGGCTGGTCTGGGTTGATACATTACGCAGATGCCATAATGATGGTTTTCTCGCGGGACGGCTCATTCCGCGGAGACTGATCCGGGCCGATACATTCCGCCTCAGGGGGATAGATGTATGGAGTAATGAGTCCTGAAACATAAAATACACAAGAGTTGAAACGTGTCTATTCGGGTAAGTCTGCGCGGCATACTTAGGCTGATTCGGGTCGATACTTCCCGCAGAGTCCACAATGTTGGTTTTCTCGCGGGACGGCTCATATTATGTTGAAAGCGGCGTGAAACACCATACAAACAAACAAACAAACAAACAAAACGTTCTTCAGTACTCCGACAAATGACTTCGAGCTAATTGAACTTTTACAACTT
Source organism: Serripes groenlandicus (assembly GCA_031761405.1). Classification (NCBI taxonomy): domain Eukaryota; kingdom Metazoa; phylum Mollusca; class Bivalvia; order Cardiida; family Cardiidae; genus Serripes; species Serripes groenlandicus. The sequence goes on along the minus strand of JASEVX010000013.1, from coordinate 34,853,871 downwards.
TTAAAAACGAAAGAATTGATACTCTTCCAAATAATCTTTTAATGGACAATTTTAACCCTTTCCCCTCATATGACAAATCTGCAGTAGACGACTTTGTAAACATCCAGCCGAGCCCCGGTAGCTCAGTCGGTAGCGACGCGGGCTGTCAATCCAAGGGTTGTGAGTTCGAACCCCAGCTCGGCCAACATTCTTTCCGACGTTTGACAAAAGTCATTGTGACCTGCGTCATTCGTCTTTCACCAATGTGCTGTTTAACAGTCTATGTGGAAAAGCAGCCATTTGCTTGGAAAGTATGTTGTGTGGTGTACTGGTGTGCGAAAACCAGGAAACGCATGAGTAGGTGAACTGGCCGTTGTGATATGACTGAAAAATTGGTGAAAACGGCGTTAAACCCCAATCAATCAATCAATCAATCAATGTAAACATCCAGACCTAAATATGGAAACTCACTTTAAAAGGAAAGATTGTTATTGAATAAAATTTGAAAACATTGTGGCACAGGGAGAAATTACTCATAATGCCATAACGTGTTGAATTGTTTTCTGCTGTAGATGTGTCAGAATGAGTCGGCACGTGGTAAAATATAAATGAGCAGTGCCATGAGGAAACTTACATTGTGGACTCTGCGTAAAGTCTCGACCCGGATCAGCCTAAGTATGCCGCGAAGGCTTACCCAGACAGATACTTTTCGACTCCTGTGGATTTTCTGTTATACCTCTATCCCTCTGATGCGGAATGTGATGGCCCGGATTAGCCTGCGCAGGCTGATCTGGGTCGATACATAACGCAGAGGTCATAACGTTGGTTTTCTCGTGGAACGGCTCAAATGCAATTTATCACCGACTTTTGTATGTATCAACTCTATCACTGCCGTATTTCACACAAAGGACTGTTCCATGTTGAAAACTGGACCACTCCAAGTTCCGTCCAACAGAAAATAAGGTGACGAGCTGTCTCTCCTGAATCTGATTTGTTTGCAAAAGCATGTAATTGCCTTTGGCAGCGAAAGGCTTTAAATCACATCTGCCGCTCGCGTTTACCAAGAAATTAAGATCATATCTTAACTTCTACAATAATAAATCGACTTTAACCAGTAATACAAACAACAAACTTCCCATAATTGAATGCATAACCTATGACAAAAAGTGTAAAACATTGTGGCAAAAGGAGAAATTGCACGTCTTGTGCAATTTCTTCTTTTATCACTATGTTTTAAAAAAGCCGCCTGCTGCAGAGGCGTCAGAAAGCGTCTATATGAGGGAAAGGGTTAATTAAGAAGGTCAAGTTTAGCGACATGTGCTATTTTTAAATTCGAACCACATTCTATTTGAGGTTAATGAAACAGTTCGAAATTACTTCTGCCTCGGGTGCGGGAGGTCGCGGGTTCAATCCCCTGCCGGGACATACAATACACTTTAAAAATGATGGTAATGGCTGCCCCATTTGGTGCTCAGGGTTGCGGGGTTTGCATGACGCCTGACTGACTGGTTTCAGTTTATATGGACCAGTAGAACTGGTAAATTACCAAGGAAAAGCCGTGATATAACGGAACAATTGTTGAACAATTGTTGAAAGCGGCGTAAAACATCAAACAGCCAATTCGCAATTTTTA
>JASEVX010000013.1:34799759-34847259 GCA_031761405.1 Serripes groenlandicus | reverse complement strand
AACCTAGCCAAGTACTACATGTAGTTATTTATCCAAGGACAATAAATAGATAAATATCCTGTCATTGTTACATAACTGAATTACTGTTGACATTTATATAAACCTAGCCAAGTACTACATGTAGTTTTTTATCCAAGGACAATAGATAAATATCCTGTCATTGTTACATAACTGAATTACTGTTGAGAGCGTTGCAAAACCAATGAATTGGTTGATTATAATTACGGACTTAAGGTGGTTACTAGATGTAGAATTTTACTGGAAGATTGACTTGCAAGTGGTTCTTGCTTTCTCGAAATTTACGACACTCGTGATCCGATACTTTTAAGTTCTTTTGCAACATTTCTTCATTTTAAATATCAATTTTCCAAAGTTCATTATTTGATTAGTACTATATATATCTACTTCTTACAAAACGACATATAGTAAATTTTTATTAACACTCCCTGAATCTATTGTTTTTTAAACATTTATATACTTCAAGAAAATCACTTTTCCTTGATTTTTACTGAAGTTATATTTTTTCACTGCCCAATTTCAAAATTCCTTGACAATTCGCTTACATTGAACATTAACAATCCAAAATTTTCTTGACTCTTCAAGGTAGTTGACAATCCTTTTATTGTATTTAAATATACGAAACTTCTACAAATGAAAAGTATAGTCGTTGGATATATTTAGAAACATGTTTTTCCGATGATTGACTAATTCAATGTGCCAATGATCATTTTTCGTCCACAAATGGCTTAAAACGTATACGTGGGTAGTTAGCCAGTTGCTTAGGAAGAATGTTGTGTGGAGTACATGTGCGAGATAGTTAAGACACATATGGTAAGCTTGACTGGCCGCCATCCCATAATACAACTGTTTAACTGGCGAGAAACTTCAATATGATTTTCATATGGTACGAGAATTCTGGTTGATTATAAAGAGATCATGTAAATCAGCTTTGAACTTAAAATATAACCCCCTAGCTGTTGCTAAAGAGAAATTATCATAAATAAACAGACATATTGAATGCAGTTATTCTGTATTTGCTCTTTTAACTGGCTCTGCATGATAAGGTTTTCACAAATAATAGTAATACATGTATATTTAAGTAAACAAGAGGACGATGATGGCATTAAATCGATCACCTGAGTGATAAAATAGTAGCAAATGATACTGCTTATAAAGGTGACAATTTGATCAAGAGTGGGATGAACTGCAAATGAAACAGCTTATCATTAAATTACATTTGTATAAATAAGCCAATAAACATTTAATCTTTGAACAATCTGAAAACGGAGCACCGAATGAACATTCCTGTGATGTTTGGTTGATCCATTGGTTAAGGAGATGTCGTTTGAAGCTAAACTATTCATTTTACCCCATTTCTGATTCCGCCTGGCAACTATCTTTTTCAACAAATTCAAAATAGCTTAAACACATTATGAACAGTGTCACTATAGGTTCTGCTAAATCAGATGAGAACTTTTGTAATTTTGCCCCTTTTCTGATTCACCTGATAAATATTCGAAGATGGTCACCCGAAGAACATTTCTATAAAATTATAATGCAATCTGACAAGCGGATTCAGAAAAGAATAATTTTAAATATTGACAATGTTCCCCTCACCGAAAGTACATCATATAATTAAATCTTTGAACAATTTTGAAGGAGAGCCAACAAATGATCATTCCTATGACGTTTAAATGCACTTGGTTCATTGGTTTAGGAATATATATTGTTTAAAGCTTATAATTAACGACGGACAGAGAGTGATCAGAACAGATAACATCGAGCCTTCGGCTGAGCGGATCTTAAAATGTGGCCGACACGAGATTTTTCTTTATTTGACCCAGTGATCTAGTTTTTGACCCGATATGACCCACTTTTCAACTGACCGTAGATATCTTCAAGCCGAACCATTTAACAAAGGTCAGACATGCTAAAGTATACAATACGGCTTCTAGTGTCAACACGAATTTACTTAAATTTGGTATAGTGAGCATGTTTTGTCCTGTCATGCTATATATTTGAAATTGTTTGCCTGTAGACTTGTCTGGCAAAGTAAGTTTCAACATGCTTAATGCCAAACTGCGACCTGTAGATGTCCCTAATATTATTATTTTCACAAACACTATGATGATGTTTCAACATCCTAAAGTCAAAACTGTGGCCTAAACCCTGTCTACAAGATTATTCTCATACATGGCCCAGCAACCTATTTTTTGAACCGACATGTTTCATATTTGAACAGACCGACTAGGGACACAGGGCGAACACAGTCAAGTTAAACATGTGACATCTAGAGTGTTGACAATATATTTCTTAAATCTGGCTTTGTAATCAAGTTTGTAACCAGACACAGACACATTTGAGATTATACTAGATACCATCAAGACTGAAGAAGTTAGATTAAGATTGGATGAAAAATGTGGCCTCTATATAGTCCACACTTGTTGAATTCTGGCAAAGTACACAATAGCTAAAAACAAACACTGCATTTGGAAAATAACAAAAAAAACATGCAATGGTATAAATTGCAATGCTATATGGGACTTTATGAAGATCAGAAATTCCAATTGATTACTTCCAATATTGATAAAAATCATAACATAATTTTGCAGATAGATTATTCATTGTATTTCATTTTCAAAAATAAAACTCATTTAAATAAATACTTATTATAGCTTAAATTATACAGAACCAACAATGTGGCACACTATAAGTCTGGAAGTGCAAATATATAAAAATTTTCTTATGAACAATTCTCTTTCTTAGGCGTCCAACATGTGTTTAAGAAATTGTTCAGCTTCAGTCCAAATCACACAATACAAAAATATGTTTTATATCTCTATGGATATGTAAGTAGTACATTCATTGTGAGAAAGCATGTGCTTATGTGTATAGTTAAAATGCCAACAGAAGACATTCAAGAACATATCTGGTTACAATGCCAATACAAATGGCATATGCAAACAGGTCAGTATGAAATGTACATCTTCTACTAACACGAATCTGAAATATGAATATTTATTGTGTAATATAAGCTTAGGGACAAAAATATTCAACATTTTAAACAAAATGATCATAATTCAATGTCCATTTTTGTTAATAAATCTGATATTTAACAGAAACGCTGTGATATTGTTTCTCTTATATTCTTACCCAGATTAAACACTAATATCAGTTGATATCTTTCACCAGCAAGGTGTTTAACTTAAATGCCCTTTAATATGTATAATCAAATCATCCTTAGTACTACTTTCATATCCACACAAATCACATTGATAAGGTTGTGCAAAGAGTAGTTTTCTCTGGTGTTTGGTTATTTCATGTTTCTCTCCCGTATGGGTTCTCTTGTGTCTAATGTGACTAGATTTTACTGCACAAGAATATTCACAAACATCACATTGGTATGGTTTTTCTCCAGTATGCATTCTCCTGTGTTTGATGAGATTAGTCCTTACTGTACAAGAATATTCACAAACACCACATTGGTATGGTTTTTCTCCAGTGTGTATTCTCTTGTGTATGATGAGAATACCTTTTACCGCAAATGAATATTTACAAACATCACATTGGTATGGTTTCTCTCCAGTGTGTATTCTCTTGTGTATGATGAGATGACATTTTACTGGAAAAGAATAGTCACACACATCACATTGGTATGGTTTCTCTCCAGTGTGTGTTCTCTTGTGTCTGATGAGGTTACATTTTACTGCAAAAGCATGTTCACAAACACCACATTGGTATGGTTTTTCTCCAGTGTGTATTCTCTTGTGTATGACGAGATTCCTTTTTACTGTAAATGAATATTTACAAACATCACATTTGTATGGTTTCTCTCCAGTGTGTATTCTCTTGTGATTGATGAGATGACTTTTTACTGCAAAGGCATTTTCACAAACACCACATTGGTATGGTTTCTCTCCAGTGTGTATTTTCTTGTGTCTCATGAGGTTACCCTTTACTGGAAAAGAATAGTCACACACATCACATTGGTATGGTTTCTCTCCAGTGTGTATTTTCTTGTGTCTGTTGAGGCTACTTTTTACTGTAAAAGTATAGTCACAAACATCACATCGGTATGGTTTCTCTCCAGTGTGTACTCTCTCGTGTTTGGTGAGATAATTTCTTACTGCACAAGAATAATCACAAATAGCACATTGGTATGGTTTCTCTCCAGTGTGTTTTCGCTTGTGTTTGATGATATCTGTTTTTGCTGTACATTTAAAGGGTTTCTCTCCATTGTGTTTTCTCTTGTGCGAGTTCTTTTCGTCATTCATTTTCGTATTTACCTGTATTGTGATACAGTATTAACTACTCTAAATATAGAACTTTGATTGTTTTACAAAAAATAGGTGTTTGGTTAGAATAATGCTGAGTTTCCACACACATTCATTTGTTACTTTACATTAATTGTTCGTCTAGGTAAGTATCATAGTGTGAAGCATTTAAAACAAACAAATTGGTACAAATCTGTCAAACCACTGTATCTTTCGGATTCTCATTTGTAAAATGTAATTACAATAAAATAGTCATGTGGCTTATATGTTTTAACATATATATTCACATGTTAGCTAAATGTGTTCAAGTGTGAGCACTAATTGTCAAATGTTGTTTGATGCATCAATAACAGAAGTCTTTGCAAGAAAGGATAGCTGCTGTACTGAAAAGAAAAGAAATGATAACAGGATAAACAAGGAATCGGTGGAACCGAATGATGCTCCCCATAAGGGCTTTGTCAAGTGATAATAGGCATTGTCTGATAGAACTACCTTTAACTAGTGAGCATAACTATTAACATAATACGGACTTCATTAAAAGAAAATAATAACAACAAGGGAGTTAATTTTTATTATTTATTATAGAGTTATAGTTCTTGTGTAATGCACTTCCTCTCTTTAATATCTATCTACATTTAAAGTTTCATCGAAATATCTTTCGTACTTTTGGAGTTATGGTCCTGAAATTAAAATATGAAGTCTAACAAGGGAGATAACTGAATATTATTCACTATAAGTTATGGTTCTTGTGTAATGCACTTCCTTTCTTTAATATCTGTATACATTTCAAGTTTCATCGAAATATCTTTTGTACTTTTCGAGTTATGTTCCTGACATGGAAATATAAAGTCTAACAAGGGAGATAATTTGAAAATTATTCACTATAAAGTTATGGTTCTTGTATTATGCACTCTCTCTTTTGATATGTATGTTTATTTCTATTTTCATCGAAATATCTTCAGTACTTTTCGAGTTATGGTCCTGACATAAAAATATGAAATCTAACAAGGGAGATAACTTGAAAATTATTAACTATAAGTTATGGTTCTTGTGTAATGCATTTCCCTTTTTAAATATCTGTATACATTTCAAGTTTCATCGAAATATCTTTAGTACTTTTCGAGTTATGGTCCTAAAATGGTAATATAAAGTCTAACAATGGAGAACATTTGAAGATTATTCACTATAAAGTTATAGTTCTTGTATTATGCACTCTCTCTTATTGATATGTATGTATATTTCAAGTTTCATTGAAATATATTCAGTACTTTTAGATTTATGCTCAATGCAAAAAAAGTGTGACAGACAAATTTTTCCGGACGAACTAGCTTGGGGAGCATAAAAAGACTAGCTACACTGGAGAACCTATGCTAAGGTAGCTTATCTACCAATTACGTTGAACCGCAATAGCTCAGGTAGAAACAGGGTTGTGAGTACGAACCCCAGTTACACCACTTAATGATTGACAACATTAATTCCTCTACCATCAAAGGGCTTTATCGTCTATGTCAGAAGGTAGCCAGCTACCTGAGAAGAATGTTGAATGACGTTTAGGTTTAAGAATGCCAGGAAACATGCCTTAGAAGAACGGGCCATCGTGATATAACTGAACTACCCTCGAAACCGCGTTCCAATCAATCAATCAATCAATTTACAGAATGCAGTATTTGCATACTTTGCTAAACTCTACTTAATCCATGTCTACAATATAATGATTGCTGCCTTCGAGCTTGTCCAAGATTTGATGAATGTTTTGATAAACTTTTATCAATATCGTATGCAAAGTACAGCATATAGCGTGTTAACCCTTTCTCATGATGAGCAATTTATCCTTTTGCCAAAATGTTTTCCACTTTATTAATTGATTATCCATCCAATCATAGAGATTCCATTTTATGATAAAATGTGTTCAAAGTCGTCTGCTGCAGATTTTTTGTATGTCGGAAAGGGTTTAAAAGGCAAAACAGACGGACGTCAGACAAAATGTGATCACAATAGCTCACCTTGAGCACTTCGTGCCCAAGAAAGCTAAACATCTTTCATTTTCTTAATGTCAGTTCAGACTACTTTTCTATTTTCAATTCTTTATTTGATGCCAGTACTTTTGAAGCATTGCTGACTTAAAAATTGTGAGAAAAAATAAAAAGTGCTTTTATTGAGCAATTTATTGTTTTCTTTCTACGCATTTTACTCTATCTCAAAATTCAATTGTCTACAATATTTATATAAAAATTTCCCGCATACAACAAATCCGCAGTAAACAACTATGAAAATATGTAGATGAAAATACTGATAATCTCAATTAGTTTAATAGTGTTGAAACATTGTGGCAAAAGGAGAAATTTGCTAATTTTGAGCAATTTCTCCATTTGCAACACTGTTTTCAAAATGTGTCTGCTACAGGCGTCAGAAAGCATATGTACATGTTGAAAATGGTTAACCTTTTACCACTTACAGACCACTTCTGATGTAACGTCTGTATGTGGGAAAGGGTTGAATAAGAAAGAATCTAAAAATGATTTACATGTACAAAATTTACTATTAGGTAACATGTTAAATTAAAATACTAAAAAATTGTAATGCTTGGCTGTGGAAGAGAAGCTGACATCTTCTTGAATAATTGTAGGGAAGGAGAAATCTCTCATATTAGAAAAAATTCTTCCTTCCTTTTAAAACGTTTTTTATGGACAGAGATTATATTAGAAGATGTATGCATTCCATTTTTTCTCGAAAATTGTTGGCAAAGAAGAACATGCTGATAATGATGAATTATCTTCCTTTCCAAAAATATTTTCTTTTCAGGGAATGTATTTGTATTGGTATTAATAATATATGTACTTGGAGAATAACAGGACTTTGATTTATATGTTTTAGAGTTATTTCCTTTTATGCAGTTAAAGAACGTATCGTTCGTTATCATTCTTGTGGCCTAGACCACGAAGCATAACATCACATGGTGTCAGATAACACGGGAAATAATCGCCATGGATTTAAACGGCGTACAACAGCCACAAATAACCTTGTACTCGTCAAATTTGGTCGAAACCTGGAAAAATGTCAAGCAACACGTTAGGAACCCTTTTCGACAATGACGAAAAGGTAAAACTATCATACTTGGCAGTTGAACGAATATGACTCAAACAAATTGTACTCTCATTACGATACTTTTGTGTTGTACATGCAGCCTATACATAATTCATTACTGGCCCGGTGTAAATTTAGGCACGAAACCCAAGGAAATGAAAATGTTGAACAATTTATCACGAGATTAAAACTAATAGCGAAAGACTGTAATTTCAAGGATAAGGATGAGATGATTCGAGAGTCTCAATTTTGTCAAGAATTTGCAAAAAGTGAAGGAAAAACTCATCAACGAAGGTGATGATTTGACACTAGAAAAAGCAAGCTGAATTGCTCAGACATTTGAATACAGTCAAGGATAACTGAAGGAAATGAGAACCCTGGATACAACGCAGATACAGCAAGGGCTGAGCATGCAGTGAAAGCCCATTATCCACAGAGACACTCACAACATAATCAAAATGGTGCTTATCACGTACCGGAACATTAAACAACCACCATGGCTTAAAGGAATCTTGTAGAGTGTCACCCAAGGAATGTTTCTGCAAAATTATTTGAAAATCGGCCCGACACAGTCGGAGGAGAGGATATTTTAAGTTTTCACTATAGCCATATAAGGCAAAATAGCCCCAACCCCTGGTGGCCATATTTTTCAACCAATCAACATGGCTTGAAGGAATCTGATAGAGGAACACCCAAACAACATTTCTACAAAATTATTTGGAAATCTGCTCAACACTTTTGGAGAAGAAGTTTTCACTATAGTCATATAAGGCAAAATAGCCCCGCCCTCTGGCGGCCATTTCTTTTAAACAATCAACAAAGCTTGAAGGAATCTGATAGAGGGTCACCCAATGAACATTTCTACAAATTATTTGAAAATCAGCTGAACACTTTCGGAGAAGAATATTTTTTAAGTTTAAACTATAGCTATATAAGGCAAAATAGCCCCGCCCCCTGGGTGCCATGTTTTCAACCAATCAACATTTCTTGAAGGAATCTAATAAAGGGTCACCCAAGGAAAAATTCTACAAAATTATTTAAAAATCGGCCTCACACTTTCGGAGAAGAAGATATTAAAGTTTTCACTATTTTGTTCTATTGGTTGCCATGGAAACCAGAATCTTGGATGGATCAAACAAATTTGAAGGAATTTAAGAGAGGACATTGAGAGGAAGCTTCCTATGAATTTTCAACCAAATTGGCAAAGTGGTTAGGGAGAAGAAGTCGTTTAAAGGAAAAAGTAAACGCACGCACGACGGACAATTCGCCATGACATAAGCAGCCAGTGGAGCTAAACATGGATAAAAGCCAACATAACTTTCAAAATAAAGGATATTCAAAAGGGGATAAACGCGACAAATGTGGGAACTGTGGAAATAATAATTCAAAACGAGATGACTGCCCCGCAAAGGTGAAAAAGTGTAATAGTTGCCAAAAATGGAACCACTTCGCAAAAGTATGTAGAGCGACGAAACCGAAAATAGGCTCCGTTCACCTAGATACGAGAGAAGATACAGATGAAGATCAAGATTTTTACATTGATTCTATAAGTGATGTATTTCAAATTGTAAAAATTATCAAGCTTTTGCTGACACAGGTTCTCGGGTGAATATTATGCCAAAACATGTCAAACATGTTCTAGATCAGTTAAATGTTAAGGGTTCACTAGAGAGGAACATGATCAAAACTTAACTAAAGTCTTGAAGGTTACACGCAAGAAGGGTGTCAAATTGAATAGGGACAAGTTAGAGGTCGGTGTCACAGAGGTCACTTATTTTGGTCATGTATTAACCATAGAAGGTATCAAGGCAGATCCCAACAAGGTCAGGGCAATACAAGCTATGCTTCCCCCTACTAACAAGTCTGAGTTGCAGACAGTCTTGGGAATAGTGAATTATCTTTCAGAATTTACACCAAACTTGGCAGAAATTACTAGCCCATTGCGTTGCCTGCTAAATAATGATGTTGAATTTTCATGGGACACTCCCCAGAATGAGGGATTCCAAAAGGTCAAAGACATATTGACAAGGTCACCAGGCCCTATACTTTTAGATTATGACCCTCATAAGGAGTTAACATTGCAGGTTGGTGGTTCAAAGTATAGACTTGGCTCTGTTTTACTCTAAAATTATTACCCTGTGGCTTATTCTTCTAAGTCGTTGACCCCATCAGAGGTGATCTATGCTCAAATTGAAAAAGAGATGTATGCTATTGTATTTTGGTGCACAAGGTTCCACCAGTATATATATGTTCGCCATGTTAAGGTTGAAACGGATCATAAACCGTTAGTGTCAATTATGAAGAAATCCCTGTTAGACGCTCCTGCTAGATTGCAGCGTATGATTTAACGATTACAGCGTTATAACCTTGAGATAGAACATTTGCCTGGTAAGTGTATCCCTGTTGCAGAAACATTGTCCCGTAAATATTTATCGGACACATATCCTGGTCTTTCTGATAGTTTAAAGGCTCAAGTACACCTGATTGTTTCCACATTGCCCGTCAGTGATAGGAAAATGCAGGAGATTAAAGAAGCTTCATTGTCTGACCCCCAATTTAAGACTTTAAGGTCCGTTATTTTAGAGGGTTGGCCAAATTCTCGCAGTGAATGCCCCCTAGATATTCAGGAATTTTGGAATCATAGAGACGAACTCATGGTGCTAGGTGGTTTAATCTTTAAGGGACAAAACATCATTATTCCCTCTTCTCTAAAAAACAATATGCTTGAACGCATTCATGTTGGGCATATAGGTGTTGAAAAATGTTTGCATAGGGCGCGTGATGTTATATTCTGGCCTAAAATATTTCATTGGATATCTCAAATATGGTATTACAATGTTCAGTCTGTCTCGAACGCAGAAATTCAAATGCCTTTGAAACCACACAAGATTCCACAGTACCCCTCACAAGTGGTGGCTACTGATTTATTTTGTCTTGACAATGCGGACTATGTTGTAATTGTTTATTACTATAGTATGTTCTTTGAAGTTCATAAGTTAAATGGTACCAAGAGTCAAGCTATTATAACCAAACGTAAAGGTACATTCTCTAGATTTGGTATCCCAGAAACCGTTGTTTCGGATAATGGTCTCCAATATGTTGCGCAGGAATTCAGTGATTTTGCTAGGGAATGGGATTTTTAACATGTGACTTCTAGTCCCCACTATCCGCAGTCAAACGGTTTAGCAGAAAAAAAACTGTGCAAATTGTAAAACGCATTTTCAGCAAATGTAAAAGGGATGGAAAAGATCCATATTTGGCACTATTAGAGTATCGTACTACTCCATTAAATATTGTTTTTACCCAATATGAACTGTTAATGAGTAGAAAAGTGAGGTCTACCTTGCCATCCACACTTGATGAATTTATTCCTCATACTCCTGACTGTCAAAAGGTTCAGAATAACCCATGTGCAAAGCATTCATATCAACAGAAATATTATGACAAAGGTGCGAAACCCTTAAAATTCCTTGAGCAAGGAGATTCGGTTAGATTTAGGCATTACAATGGTGTATGGAAACCTGCTGTTATTTCCAGTAAACATTCTACCGATAGGTCTTATATCATTGAAGGTCAACATGGTGGTGTATATAGAAGAAATAGACGTGACTTGATAAAAATCAATGAGAAAATTAATATTCAAGACTGAAAATGATATGTCTGTACCCCATGTACAAACTGAATCTCATGATTGTTTCAAAAGGAAAAATTTCAAAGTAAAAAGTCTACACTTTCTGATAGTAATATGTACGTCACTAGAGCAGGGTTGTTAAACCAAAGATTATTGTGTCCATGTAATATGTATATAATGCATTTATCATTGTCTATACTTTAAGAAGGGAGATGTAATATTATTGGTATTAATAATATATGTACTGGGAGTTCTAACAGCACTTTGATTTATATGTTTTAGAGTTATTTCTCTTGTATGCATTTAGAGAACGTATTGTGTAAGCCCCAACAGTAGTTGCCAATATGCCCTGGCCATAACATGTGCTTTTATTGAATACAAACGTGTAGAACTTATATCGTTCATTGTCATCCTGGTGGCCTAGACCACGAAGCATAACATTACAAGGAATAACATCAAACGTTTGTCATGATATAACATGTTTGTACCCGAAAGCTCTATGTACAAGCATGTACTAGTGTTTAACCCTGTCACACATGCAGAAGACTTACATTACATTGTTGCAAAATCAGAAACTCCTCACAAATAATAACATGACCATTGATGGATGCTGTACAGGTTTTTGCCGAGTTGTTTTCAAATAAATCTGCTGTAGAAAATGCTAACAGATGCTACAATTTTTTTAAGAATTTGCTTATTTTTCAGTTTATTTGTTTCATGTGTGAAATGAACACAGCTACTATTGGATTTATTTCATATGATTATGAGACAACGAATATAAAATTAAAACACTTTCAGCGTTCATCAGAATTATCTTATCTAAAATGTCCTCTTCAATCATTGATTTACTGCTGTCCATAATAAAATTGTATTTATTCTTTCTAATAACTAAAAGCTAAGTTCTATTTTCAGAGTGAGGTAAGTCTTTAGTCACATATTTTCCAGCTCCACATGAATAGGCTCGGCAGCTATCAGATCCATCAAGTTTCTATTGTCTCTGCTTATGAAAGTTGTTTCCTTCTCTTTATGAAATCTAGAATGTTAAGCATATCACGCTTGGCACACAACTCACAGGCTACAGAAAAACCTCTTACAGCCATGAGTTTATCACCCATCAAAAACTAATTTAGAAATTTCGGAATTCTTAATTGTGTGTATATATAATTGGTCATTAAATGAGGTGCAATGTAGCCTGTGTAGTGCATGTTTGACTCTGAATCGCATTCCATGATGGGAATTAACGCATCTCATCTGTTTCTGTATCGCGCTGTACAGGGACATCGAGTTCAACTGAACGTCTGACAAGAAATCTCCTTGCTGGTGTTGTCTACTGTAATGAATAACCCATATAAGGGACAGGAAATGGGTTTTCCTGCTTGTTCTACAACAACTAAAGTGAGCTGAACATACCTGAAATATAAAAACAAGAGGGCCATTTTGGCCCTAATTCGCTCACCTGAATTATGCAATGTACTGCAATGCGAAACACATCAAGACAATTATTCTGAATGCAACCTCCACAGTGTTAACAAGATTTTTCTTCATTTGGCCTAGTGATCTATCTTTATTTACCTGATATGACCCATATTTCAACATGGATTAGATATCATCAAGACAACATTCTAACAGAGTTTCAACTTGCTCAAAGTAAAAAAGCGGCCTGCGGAGTTTGAACAATATTTTCCTTTATTGACCTAGTTTCTGACCCAATATGACCATATTATTACGAAAAAAAAAACATAAATGGTTTTTTTCGCTTATAGTTAACGGCGTGAGATTTTCTTTTTTTTTTCAATAACCCATGAAGCTTTCTGAAATGAATCTGAAAAAAAATCATGGGGGCCGCCATTTTGGATATGTATAAAAAGCAGACGTAAAACACAGATTGAAAATTATTGTCGGCTTTTTAATCATTTTTGTTAAATTCGGTATTTTGGGTATGTATAAAATGAGCAGAAAAACACGGATTGAAAATTATTGTCGTCTTTTTAATCATTTTTTTTAAAATCGATATTTAAGATCATTAAAGTGCTGGAATTAACATTTGTACGAAAAGTTAAAAATAAATGGAAATCTATAAGAAATATTTTTCCCGTTCGTCAAAAAAACGACAGCATTAGCCTTCTACGCCCGAAACTAAATTTTGACTGTATCGTAGCCAAAGAAGGACGTGACGTCATTTCCGTTACACTTCATCTTGGCGTAACTTCAATGGAGCGACGTCGTTTCCCGCAAAAAAGTGGTATCAACATGAAAGACCCCAAATTCCTATACATGAGCTATTGACTCAATCATTCAAAGTATAATTATTTATCAAACATTGTGGCAAAAGGATAACTTTCTCATAAGGAGCAATTGTTCTTGTTGCGACAATCTTTTCCTAAATCATATGCCTCAGAAACCGTCTCTAATAGGGAAAGGGTTTAGCAGAAATGTGACCCCTTACATAATTTGTTCAAGTCATATTGACTGCTTGAAAAAGGCAGTCTCCAGGTGGCATCAGAAACGGGCTGATCTATTTGCTTCTTTACCATAATGCAGGTGATCGATTAAGGATCTTCTTGGCCCTCATGTTTTAACCGCGTTCATTATAAATGTATTCCTTGATTTTCTGAAAGTCTTTACTTTATTAATTTCTGTTCGTAATAATAGACGACAGCAATAAGAATAGCAAATATGTTTTGATAATGCAAGACACATGCCATTAACATTATTATTGTCTAGTCAATTACTTATAAATCCTTATTTATGGCCAAAGTATGCTCTTAAATTTTTGTTTATAATTATCTTGCGTTTTTTCGTAAATAGGTAGCACCTATAGATATATTAGGGAATATACCAGTTATAAGTATATTATTAAACAATTTGTGAAAAATTGGAAGAATGTCGGTAATAGTACGTTTATAAAATTCTGCAGCAATGCCATCAATTCCGGCTGATTTTCCATTTGACAAATTTTTAGTTACGTTTTCAATTTCTAAAATACTTATTTCTTTATTTGCAATCTTGATTTGCTTCATGACTGTTGGTTTCAAAATGAAGTGGTGGTGCACTTCTATCATACAGTAACGTACTAAAGGGGTTATACATTGTTAAGAGATTAACTGGCATTAATTAATAAGGTTTTAATCTCATGGAATGGTTACACTTGACAACACTTCGACATTTCTTTGGATTTTTCCTACTTCATATTAAATTTAGTCTTTGATTATCCCACCAAAGTGGTTGATAATTTACTATTCTAGTAAAAACATGCATGTATTTTGCTGATCTACGATAAAGGGAGATAATACAATGTACTGCTTCATCAAGGTTACTAGATCAATAATACAGTTTTCGTTACTTATTAGCTCCCTTGAAAACGAATCACAACAATGACCGGAGTAGTTCTCACGCCAATGTAGCTTTCTAAAGATTAAAGTTGTCTGACATATAAGTTGATCATCAAAAGAAATTTCGTTTTCAGATGTTTGCAATAAAGAGAGGTTACATATTACATGGTAATGATCAGAGTCATCCCGGTCTCCAATTGTGAAGTATGAAACATATTTGAACACATCTGTGTTCGTTATGAAATAATCTACAACACTTCTACCATCATTTGAAAGACGTGTTTAATTTCCCTCATTATCATCGAAGAGTCGACCGTTCATGATATGCTTCAAGATTGTTAAACCTGTAGCAGTCCTTATTATTTCTTGGCATATCAAAATAATTCTGCAGTATAATTCACGTTGCCACCAAACACATAGTAAATGTCGTCAGTTCGTATATAATCAATCAGATCTTTTGTTCTAGCATTAAGATCACCAGCATGTGCCAATAGATACATATACTTTAATTCATGAAATTTGTCTTGCATTTGTAGTATTCCATTTGGTTCTGATACATTATCATAAATAGTCGACTCCTCTGGTGAGACATACAAGAAATAAACAAGAGGCCCATGAGGGCCTATGCTCTATTGGCATTGATCTGGCTTGTTTCAAAAGGAACCAATATGTCATCAATTTTCAAATACCATATAAGTTTGGTGAAGATCAGATAGTAAATGGAAGCTCTATTGTGTTCACAAGCTGAATTATAGCAATTTTGACAATTGCAAGGGCCATAATCCAGCCATGCATGGGTATATCTGGCCGTTGTTTAGAAATGAACCAAACTCTCATGGATATCTAACTACTGTATAAGTTTGATTGAGATACAATCAAAAATAAGGACTGTATCATGTTAACAAGCCCTATTATAGTAATTTTGACACTTTCAAGGGCCATAATTCAGTCATGCATGGGGCGGATCTGGCTTGTTTTCGAAAGGAATCAAGCTCTCATGGATATCTAACTACTGTATAAGTTTGGTTGAGATACAATAAACAAGAGGCCCATGAGGGCCTATGCTCTACTGGTATGGTTCTTTGGTCATTTTCAATCCAGAGCATGTATGTATGGTGAAGATCGGATAGTAAATGGAGGCTCTTTTGTGTTCACAAGCTGTATTATATCAATTTTTACAATTTCATGGGCCATAATCCAGTCTTGGCGGATCTGGCTGGTTTTCAAAAGGAACCAAGCTCTCATCAATATTTAACTACTATCTAAGTTTGGTGAAGATCAGATAGTAAATAGAGCGTCTATTGTGTTCACATGCTCAATTATAGCAATTTGAACAATTTCAAGGGCCATAATCCAGTCTTGCATAGGCGGATCTGGCTGGTTTACGAAAGGAACCGAGCTCTCATGGATATCGAACTACTGTATAAGTTTGGTTGAGATACAATCAAAAGTGAAGACTCTATCGTGTTAACAAGCTCTTTTATAGCAATTTTGACCATTTCAAGGGCCATAATCCAGTCATGCATGAGCGGATCTGGCTGGTTTTCGAAAGGAACAGAGCTCTCATGGATATCTAACTACTGTATAAGTTTGGTTGAGATACAATCGAAAGTGAAGACTGTATCGTGTTAACAAGCTCTTTTATAGCAATTTTGACCATTTCAAGGGCCATAATCCAGTCATGCATGGGCAGATCTGGCTGGTTTTCGAAAGGAACTGAGCTCTCATGGATATCTAACTACTGTATAAGTTTGGTTGAGATACAATCAAAAGTGAAGACTGTATCGTGTTAACAAGCTCTTTTATAGCAATTTTGACCATTTCAAGGGCCATAATCCAGTCATGCATGGGCGGATCTGGCTGGTTTTCGAAAGGAACCGAGCTCTCATGAATATCTCCGAGCTCTCATGAATATCTAACTACTGTATAAGTTTGGTTGAGATACAATCAAAAGTGAAGACTGTATCGTGTTAACAAGATCTTTTATAGCAATTTTGACCATTTCAAGGGCCATAATCCAGTCATGCATGGGCGGATCTGGCTGGTTTTCGAAAGGAACCAAGCTCTCATGGATATCTAACTACTGTATAAGTTTGGTTGAGATACAATCAAAAGTGAAGACTGTATCGTGTTAACAAGAAATTGTTTACGGACGGACGGACGGACGCACGCATGCACACACGACGGACAAATCGCCACGACATAAGCCCTTCTGGCCTTTGGCCAGTAGAGCTAAAAATAAAGACTGTATCGTGTTAACAAGCTCTATTATAGCAATTTTGACCATTTCAAGGGACATAATCCAGTCATGCATGGGCAGATATGTGGCTGGTTTTCGAAAGGAACCGAGCTCTCATGGATATCTAACTACTGTATAAGTTTGGTTGAGATACAATCAAAAGTGAAAACTATCGTGTTAGCAAGCTCTTTTATAGCAATTTTGACCATTTCAAGGGCCATAATCCAGTCATGCATGGGCGGTTCTGGCTGGTTTTCGAAAGGAACCGAGCTCTCATAGATATCTAAAGACTGTATCATGTTAACAAGAAATTGTTTACGCACGGACGGACGGCGGACGAATCGCCTTTGGCCAGTAGAGCTAAAAATTACATCATTCACATCATACAGAGAAGAAAAATTACAGTGTAATACAATACAATCACCACAATCAGCACATATTCGAGTAATCAAAGTGAGATCAGTTAATCTTTGAGATATAAATACTTTTACAAATCCACTATTTCGAATAGCTTGTCGATTTTTAACTGTAACCATATCAAAATAAGTAAAACCATCCAAAACATTATCAAATCCTTTGGTCTGTTTACTCCAAGTTCACACAAGAAGATTATATCAAAATCCGACAAGTACTCGATTAAATCTATATAATTTAAATGTTTATTTAATCATTGCCAATTTGGCCTAGTGACCTAGATTTTGACCCTACATGACCAATATTCGAACTTGGCTTAGATATCATTTAGCTAAACATTCTGATCGAATGTCAAGCTGCTGTACTTGCTTTATGCCGTTGTTTACCCTCGCGCTAGGCATTAATGTCATTTGGCGAGCAGCTATCGTTAACTCCAATATTTAATTTAATTTCCGTTAGCATACAAACTATTGTTGTGCAGATTATTCTGATATCTTATTGTCTCTCTATTATTGGGTCGGGGGATGGGAGATATAAAAATATTGTTACATTGTCTATTTCTAAATATTTATAAATTGCAGACTTTATTTGTAATTGTCTTTTATAAGCTAACTTATTCTGACTATATTTCGTCTATATTTCAGATCAATATTTTTCAACAATAGATTGTCTGATTAATTTTCAGAGCTAGTTTACCAATAGTTTGTTTCTATTTATGATAATAAAAAAGGAAAACAAATAACACAAACACATACAAAATCTAACTATTCGGATTGATATATATTTCCAGACAGACCCATTTTAGGACTGTGCTTTTCCTGATCGCATTGATAAGTGCTCATTCAGACATTCTACCATAGGGAAGGATTCGAATGGTCCAGATTTCAATGCGACCCTGAGTCTGTTCATTAGTGCCCTTCTGTTGTTGTCGTTCAATTCCATTTCCATTCCATTCCCAATGCAAGATTGCCTAAAGATAGGGTCTAGTAAAGCTAATCAATAACATTATCATCACCCATTTGGCTGTGAATAATATTAGAGTTTTTCGACCTTTAGGATATTTTGCATGGGAGACTTAGTAAATGTTGTATTGCAGTCCTGCAATGGGAATTAGTTAGTAATTAATTATAAAGATTTATAGTAGAATAAGGAAAAATCAAAAACATAGTAGTTACAATATTAGTATCTGGAACACTGACCGCCACTTTTTTTTAAAAGAAATAAAGATTAACAAGAAAAATCTTTAAAAAACAGCGATCAGTATGAGAAAACACTAAGAAATGGAACATGCGTATATTATTTGACTTGAATATATCAGATAGGTTTTGTTAATAATCAAAACAATCAGTAATTTTTCATGAATTTTAATAATTGCGCAAAAATGTTGTATATCTAAGCATTCGACAGCTCCTAGAATTGGTAATGCATTATAATCGTGAACCAGTTGGAACATTGTTCTATTAGAACATTGTTTGATTAGAACATTGTTCTTTAAAAGGTATAAAATCGGTAATCGAATCTCCATCCAGCTGCAGTTTCTATGAATAGATTATCAAGGTCGAGAATACCCCGTCACATGACACGAGATTACGCAAGAGCCAAGACATTTCAATTGACGATAAATAACTTAAATCTTATCATTTTTCAAAAATAATTAATATTTTGCTCTTAAATATTATATTTCATACGTTTTCACTGCTTTTTTTCACTAAAATTATATTTTAAGGAAAACAATAAAACATCACCTTATTAGTGCCTCTCGTTGGATCGCCAACGTTACTATGAACCAATCAAAACGTTTCACTTCCTTTATTTCTTCGACATTATTCATTAAATACAACATTTGATTGGTCTACAATCTAGATCATTTGTTTAACATCTAGGTCAAAACCGAGGTTAATCAGCTATCGCCGAAAAAATAGATATTTCGTGTTTACAACAAATTAACCTTAGAACGACCTATAAACATAATTATGTATAAAATGTAGGTGACGGTTGGTATTTAAAAACTAATTTATTTAAGGTTATTTATGGGATTGTGTGGAAACCTTGCAGTAACGGGATCTTATCACAAAAAGAATTACGGACGAACTCTCCTAAACAAATGTACAATGACGAAAAGGAGGACCTGTATTGGACTAAGGAAGGGATTCAGTAGCGTTGCCACATTGCACTGTTATGCATGCAGGTCCCCTCCAGCGCGGGCCCCAAACAGAACTTTCGGGGAGGACATCTTACGTAAATAACCCAGATGTCGCCATCTCCCCGACACCGTAGTTAAAGTCGCACCACGCCTACGGGGACACCCAACCACATGCAATGGATCAAACACCGATTTTCCTTCATATAACAGGAGGCGGACCCGAGATGGGTACTACATCTTGCCCCACTCTCCATGCTGGTATTATTGAGCCCTGGGGACTTAGAGGTAGTGCTTGTGTCATTATCAGTTTTAATTTGAAAAGCCTCGACTTTTACCGGGACCTTTGGGGTAACCGGTAGTTTGGCAACAGGCGAAACTGGAGGGGTAACTAATGGAGTATGATACTCGGGTCTAGCGGCTGGTCTGTTCATATTTAAACCCCTTTGGTATGCTGGAGTAGTGGGGCTGATGATAGTCATTTGCCTCTGTGGCAGCCGACAACCCGACACAGCCCGCACCCAGGAACATCCATGTGTAATTTTGTATGCCTGTATTTTGGAAGAGTGGACGTGTTCGGGGCACGGCCTATACCGGGACGTATGGTTTCCCATGCAGTCTGGGCAGCAGCCAGTATACGGCGGACACCGTCTGCTCTTATGATCTCCAGGGCAATGGGCACATTTTGATTCGAGATTACATTTGTTAGCTGTATGTCCGATACCCTGACATTGAAAACACCTAAGGGGTACAGGTTGATAAATTTCTTCTAGGATGTAGACTTCCGAGTTTATTATTGTTTAGTGGAGACGACTGCTCCTTGAAAAGTGATTTTAATAATCAAAGTAGGTTTGCTGTACTTATTAAAAATCCTGAAGGCATTTAAGATTGCGGCTTTCTAGTTACTTGAAGCCTCCAGGCGTTGTACCAAGTTCTCAATGGGGTGTAAGCCCCCCTGTGCTGTGGTACATTCCTCTGGTAGAAAGATTTTTTATGTTCTTTTGCAGATGATTAATGGAGTTGAGTTTCTTAATTTGTTTAGGGTTTCGGCAGATTTAGGTTTTATTAGAAGCATCCCATTGTTTAAAGGTATGATGGAATCCACCATCCCGGTCAAAGTTGTTTCGAGTGAGAGCGCAAATGGAGAAATCCCCCTAAAGTCGCCATTACCCACGGACTTGACGTAAGCCTTGTTAGTCCACGTGTTTTTAGAGATTAGGTGTCTCTGGCCGGCATTGATGGGTCCCCAAACCCCTTTAGGTTGTTAGATGTAGACATATACATATTACAATTAGCAAGATAACTATTTTTTTAAACTATAACTATAACTATAACTAGATTAAGGGTCCAGTCTGTGCCCACCAAATGACAAGAGTAGAAAGAACCAAGTTAACGTTCTAATGGCGTGACACAGAACCGGTTAGCTACTACACCGGGCCTCTACTTGTGTTTATTTAAGCTTGACATTCAGTGTAGCAGCGCACTCGCTATTAGTGAGCTAAAAGTGATAATATAAACATACATGTAAATAACCACAGCGTATAATACTGTCAATATATTAGAAACATTTTAAATAGCAAAAAGTATATAAAACAAGAGGGCCATGATGGCCCTATATCGCTCACCTTATTTATTACAACTTCAATAGTTTTCAAAGTGTTTACTCTATACGTATAAAGAAAACAAGCAAACCCCCTGGTGGCCATGTTTTTCAACGGATAAGAATAAATTGAACAAACTTGGCAGAGGGTCACACAAGGCCAGTCGATTTAGTACAAGAAGATTTTTTTAAGTTTTCACTATATATCATATAAGGAAAACAAGCCCAGCCCCCTGGTGGCCATGTTTTTTATCAGATCAGAATAATTTCCACAATCTTGTAGAGGGTCACCCAAAGAACATTTGTGCTAAATTATTTTTTAATCGGGCAGGCACTTTTGGACAAGATGATTTTTAAAGTTTTTCAATGCACATATAAGGAAAGCTAGCTCCGCCCCCTGGTGGCCATGTTTTCAACGGATCGGAAATATTTGAACAATGTTGGTAGAGGGTGCCCCAAGGAACATTTGTGCAAAATAATTTTTGAAATCGGGATAATACTTTTGGACAAGAAGATTTTTAAAGTTTTAACAATGCACATATAAGGAAATCAAGCTTCGCCCCCTGGCGGTCATGTTTTTTAAACGGATCGGAAATATTTGAACAATCTTGGTAGATGGTGCCCCATGGAACATTTTTGTAAAATAATTTTCAAATCAGGCCAGTACATTTGGACAAGAAGATTTTTAAAGTTTTAACAATGCACATACAGTACAGCTCACGCGGAAAACGCATCCTCCGCGAGCCACCGCGGACAAATCTCAACGCGGACAAATATTTTTGTCCGCGAAGGTGGGTGGAATTCCACCCATCACCGCGATTTTTTTTTATGTCCATCGCGGACGCAACAAGATAACCCCAGGGGGTTGATAAAACCGATCATCGTGGAGTTGCGGTGGAACCATCGCGGAATCGCGGTGATATTTTTTTGAATAGATAAGCTTTTTCTCGCCGTTTTGCAGGGAGTTTTTTTTTAATTTTTAATTTTTATTTCATTACAGTACTAATAAATGTTGTTGAAGAGGATAATGATTATAAATCAGTACTAACTATAAAGCAGCATATATGCGTAACAACTTAATTCATTAAAATTCATCAATACAATTCCCCTAAACTTGATGTATTCTGTAAACGATACAACTACGTGATAATAAAACTGTTAATTCTGCCTGAAAGACGTGTAGCTTACTTTAAATCTCACTAATAAATGCCGTAATTCCATTGTCAATCACCACAATTACCAATGCATTGTTCATTCTTAATCGCCTATAAATTATTTCTTTAAAACCTGTTTCAAAATCGGCTGAATAACAAAAACAAACTTTGCAAACAAAGAATTGTGAAGCGCCCATGTTAGTCCCGGATTTAATTAAACAACCAAAAACTTTTTATACGGGAAAGGGTAAACGTCTATACGTGGGAAAGGACTAACGACTTTATTCTCCAAAATGTAACATACAATTTTTGAACTTTTATCAATATTTACACTTTTATTTGTAGATATTGTAAATACCTTTTCAATATATGTTTTCAAAAGTCGCAAATATATTTCATCATGGGAAATTTCACATTTGCCACAATATTTTCAAAAGTCGTGTAGTGCAGAGACGTCTGAAAGCGTCTATTTATATGGGAAAGGGATAACGACAATACTCTCCAAAGTGTAACATGCAACTTTTGTACTTTAATCAATACATACATTTGAAACACAAAACATAAAGACTGTTCATAGATGATTAATCACTGGTGTGAAAAGTTTATATGATAGAAAAAACAGACACAGACACATTTCATTTGCTTATTTAGATCATCCTTCATCAGAAGTACAATGTACAGTTTTCAACAATATTACAATTGGATAATTCATTTATTAAGTTGATAAGAAAAGCTTAAAAATCAACAATCTGTCTTTATTAAGAGATTCAAGTACATGTACTGTATATACAAAATTCAAAGATATATATACAATGTACATGTAAATGTATTGTAATTTAACAATAATTCTCTCTTACTAAAAAATGTGAGATAATCATATGTACGATAAACGTATATCCGATGTCCGCCATTTTCTATTACGAAACTTGACCTTATCGTAAACAAACACAATCTTCCACTGTTTTTCGAATAATTTGCTGAAATGGAATGAATTTAAGCAAGTTGTGTCATAAAATAATCGCAATTCGTCAATAAACGTGTACATGTACATAATCGGAAAAAAACAACTTTTTAATAAAAGTATAACATTTTTACAGGTAAATATTGCGGTGGAATCGCGGTGATTTCAAAATAGATAAGAATAGATAAGAAGCTCGAATCGACGACATGTCAATCGCGGTGATATAATTAGCCCGTAGGCGGTATTGCGGTGATCATATAGGTTGATTTGCGGTGATTATCCGCGATGAAAAATATTTGTCCATCGTGGGATTGCGGAAAACGCTTTTTCCGCGTGAGCTGTACTGTATAAGGAAAACAAGCTCTGCCCCTTGGCGGTCATGTTTTTCAACGGATGGGAAATATTTGAACAATCTTGGTAAAGGGTGCCCAAGGAACATTGGTGGAAAATAATTTTCAAATCGGGACAGTACTTTTGGACAAGAAGATTTTTAAAGTTTTAACAATGCACATATAAGGAAAACAAGCTCCGCCCCCTGGCAGCCATGTTTTTCAACGGATGGGAAATATTTGAACAATCTTGGTTAAGGGTGTCCCAAGGAACATTTGTGCAAAATAATTTTCTGATACCGCAGCAACCAAAGTTCTACTTGGAATTTAATTCTTTGAACAACTTTGAAAGAGGACCACCTAATGACCATTCCTGTGAAGTCATTTGATATCTGACCATTGGTTTAGTAGGAGAAGTCATTTGTAGGAAATTGTTAACAGACGAACAGACGACGCCGGACGCTGAGTGATCACAAAAGCTCACCTTGCACTTCATGCTTAGGTGAGCTAAAAAGAGAGATAAAAACAAGAGGGCCATGATAGCCCTGGAATCGCTCACCTGATTTTTTTCACTTTAGCTATATCAGCCCCGCCCCCTGGCAGCCATAGTTTCCGACCAATCAACTTGGCTTGAAGGAATCTGATCGAGGGTCACCCTAGGAACATTTCTACAAAATTATTTGAAAATCGGCCAGACACTTTTGGAGAAGAAGATTTTTTAAGTTTTCACTATAGACATATAATGCAAAATAGACCTGCCCAATGGCGGCCATGATTTTTGACCAATCAATATGGCTTGAAGGAATCTGAAAGTGGGTCATCCAAGAAACATTTCTACAAAATTATTTGAAAATCGGCCTGACAATTTCGGAGAAGAAGATTTTGTAAGTTTTCACTATAGCCATATAAGGCAAAATAGCCCCGCCCCCTGGCGGCCATATTTTTCGACCAATCAACTTGGCTTGAAGGAATCTGATAGAGGGTCATCCAAGAAACATTTCTTCAAAATTACTTGAAAATCGGCGTGACACTTTCGGAGGAGAAGATTTTTTAAGTTTTCACTATAACCATACTAGGCAAAATAGCCCCCCCCCCCCCCCGGGCGGTCATGTTTTTTGACCAATCAAAATGGCTTGAAGGAATCTAATAGAGGGTCATCCAAGGAGCATTTCTACAAAATTATTTGAAAATCTGCCAACCAGTTTGGGAGAAGAAGATTTTTTTTAAGTTTTCTCTATAGCCATATAAGGCAAAAAAATCCTACAAAGTTATTTGAAAATCGGCCTGACACTTATGGAGAAGATTTTTTAAGTTGTCACTATAGCCATATAAGGAAAAAAAGCCCCATCGCCCTTGCGGCCATGTTTTTCGACCAATCAACATGGCTTGAAGGAATCTGATAGAGGGTCATCCAAGGAACATTTCTACAAAAATTATTTGAAAATCGGCCTGACACTTTCGGAGGAAAAGATTTTTTAAGTTTTCACTATAGCCTATAAGGCAAAATAGCCCCACCTCCCCTCGCGGCAATGTTTTTCGACCAATCATCATGGCTTGAAGGAATCCGATAGAGGGTCATCCAAGGAACATTTCTACAAAATTATTTGAAAATCTGCCAACCAGTTTGAGAGAAGAAGAATTTTGAAGTTGCCATGGAAACCAGAATTTTGCATGGATCCCAAAAATTTGAAGGAATTCTGGTGAGGTCATTGAGAGGATGCTTTCTGTGAAGTTTCATCCAAATTGACCCACTGGTTACTGAGGAGAAGAAGTTGACGCACGACGCACACCGCACGACGGACACCGGACAAAAGGCGATCACAATAACTCACCTTGAGCAAAGCTCAGGTGAGCTAAAAAGCATACACTATTGTAAAGATAGTATATATGCAAATAAGTATTGTATAAATAGTAAGGGGAGGGTTGGGGCATGATATCGAGATAGAGATCTTAAATTATATAGATGATTTTTGAAAAAGTAAAGACATTTTGTTATATTTCCGACTTTTAAATTAATTGCCAATTAGTCTGAGATTAGATTGAGGTACTCACAATTTGAATGTTGAAGCAAAATGATAGCTATTCGCCAGCGTGGGTATTTCTACTATGCATTTTAGGTGCATTTGTTGTTCGAATAAGTGGTCGTCCTCGTCTTCTGGAAAACCAAATTGTGTGAAAGCTGCTGTAGCAAAAATTGCGTCTTCTACAGATAAACAAGATTTTCCTTCAATTTGGCCTAATGACCTACTTTTTTGACCCAATATGACCCATGTTTGAACTTGACTTACATATCATTAAGACATGATAAAGTTTCAACATGCTCAGGTTAAAAATGCAGTATCCAGAGTGTTAACAAGATTTCCCTTCAATTTGGCCTTGTGACCTAGTTTTTAACCCAAGCTGCTGTAGCCAAAAAAGAAGCTTCTACAGAGTTAACAAGATTTTCCTTCAATTTGGTCTAGTGACCTAGTTTCTGACCCAATGTGACCCATATTCAAACTTGACCTAGATATCTTTAAGACAAACATTCTGACAGAAATTGCGGCCTCTAGGGTGTGAACAAGATTTATCTACATTTTGACCCAACATGACCTGCATATCATCAAGGCAAACATTTTGATAAAGTTTCAAACTTGGCCTAGATATCATTCAGCTCAATATTCTGACCAAATTTCAAGCTGCTGAAGCAAGGAGTGTTAGCAAGATTTTCCATTTAATTTGACCTAGTAACCTACTATTTGAACCGACATGACCCATGTTCTTCACTTACATATCATCAAGACAAACATTCTGATAAAGTTTTAACATGCTCAAGTTGAAAATGTGGCCTCCAGTGTTAACAAGATTTTCCTTCAATTTGACCTAGTGACCTAGTTTTTGACCTCATATAGTCAAGTTTCGAACTTATCCAAGATTTGATGGAGATGAATATTCTTATAAACTTTCATGAAGATTGAAGCCTGTAGAGTGTTAGCAAGGGTAAATGTTGACGAAGCACAAGGGACGACGGACGGACAAAATGTAATCACAATAGCTCATCTTGCACTTCGTGCACAGGTGAGCTAAAAAACATAGCTAGAAACAAATGTTTGTCATTTTGGCACAAGTATAACAAGTTTCCTGTGTCATTACAAAATCATAACTTACATTATAGGAAAAATTAACATCTAACCTTTGAAAAACCACACTCATGTGATTACATGTGAAGTTGGAAACAATTCACACAAAAAAAGTTTAAACTTATTTATTTTACATCGATTGCGAAACAAGCTTTAAGCTTATATTTATCACACTTGATGTCTGCTTCCTGGATACTTAACCAGTACTCGTTCCGTTTGTGTGGAAAAATCCCAAAGGCAGAACCTGCTCATCTCGGGATTCGAACCTGGACCGACGCTCTACCTCTGTACCACTGTCTTCCACAAGCCCACAATTCACAAGCCCCTTGATGGATTTTGATACATAAAGAATGTGACATGAACATAGATTGAATACTAAAAGACAATTTGAAAAAGGTTATCAATCCTACAACCCATGTTTTAAGGTGTGAACATTGTCTCAGAATCAATGTCTTATCTCGAACCACATACTTTTGAGTACGATTTAACCCTTTCCCTCATACGACAATTCTGCAGCGTCTTTGAACGTATTTTGTCAAAACATAAAAAATCTCCATAATTGAATGGATAACCTATGACAAAAAGTGGAAAACATTGTGTCAAAAGGAGAAATTGCACGTTCTGTGCAATTTCTTCTTTTGTCACTATGTTTTCAAAAAGCCGACTGCTGCAGAGGCGTCAGAAAGCGTCTATATGAGGGAAAGGGTTAATATAGAGTAATCCTGTTGGAGGTTTCGGTAAAAAGGACTTGATATAGTGTTATTATGGTATACCTACCAAAATTGTCCAATGTGTGAACAAACAACCAATTAACTGTTTAATTGGTATGACATTGTAATATTGTAAATATTTAGAAACATTATAAAAAACCCATATGATTTTAACACATATTTTCTATTCTTTTATTTCAGGTATGATTGCAGATGATTAATATACATGTCTCAAAGTTAATTTTTCTATTATTTTTTTTGCCATATGTTGTATAACGTATTGTATATAAATATATCTGTGCTACAATTAAAACAAGAAATTAACTGTTTATTCGCATGTTATAGCAGTTTAATTCAGGTTATGCATTTGTTCTGTAAATCGTATTGTACATGTTTGTGGTACAAATAAAACAAAACTTTTTATTCGTATTGCGTATATGTAAAATTCTCAGTAGTTTATTTCAGGCTATGTATTAGTTCTTCATAAGAAAAAATATATTTCCATTTACCGCGATATTGTCAACAATATTGTATTTTCAGTCACATTTTGTGTATAAATATTTTCTTTTTACCAAGTGATATACATGTTTTACAAAGACGTTTTATAATTTGCCGATGTTTTCATCGGTTGTTGAGAGTTTTTAATAATTTAAGAAAAACAACAGAAGCGGTATTACTTAATACCGAGCCGAGCCCCGGTAGCTCAGTCGGTAGCGACGCAGGCTGTCAATCAAGGGGTTGCGAGTTCGAATCCCGGCTCGGCCAACTTTCTTTCCGACGATTGACAAAAGTCAATGCGACATGCGTCATTCGTCTTCCACCAATGGGCTAAGTCTATGTGGAAAAGCAGCCAGTTGCTTGGGAAGATTGTTGTGTGGAGTACTGGTGTGAGAAAACCAGGAAATGCATGAGTAGGTGAACTGGCCGCCGTGATATAACTAAGAAATTGTTAAAAACGGCGTTAAACCCCAATCAATCAATCAACTTAATACCGATTAAAGTAACAACACCTGCTTAATTAATTTGTAACAAGTTTTTTTATTGACTGTTAATGTTTGAAGTGTGGTTGATTGAAGGCACACTAAAAAAATTAACAATGATTAAGTGTTAATCTATTATGAAATGTACAGAATGTATATGAAGACACTTTTTAAGGGTCGAAGAAGTACTGGGGAAAATCATACATGAAATTAACTTTATTTCTTACCTGATTTGCAGACTCTGTCCTGCCATCCATCACAAACGTCACAGGATACTGCATGCATCCGAAGCGCAACTGAAACAGAAATAGACATACATTTTTTACATTTCAGACGAATGGTGTTTCGCATGTACTCTATGCAAACTGCTGCAATCACACCTTTTTACTTCAAATAAACTATTTAATCACATTTAATGATGGGGACGGCAAAATAAACACAAAATAAATTCATAATAGATTAAACAATTCATTTTCAAAGCTGCAACAAACATGACAAAGTTTAATAATGGATACGACAATATAAAGAACAACTTACAACACATATAAAATTCATAATTGGTATGACAATTTACTTTTAAAACTGCAACAAACAAATTCATTACGCGGTCGTTTTATTATTTTTATTTAATTGCACAACTCTATAAATAAATCAAATATCACTTCAATTAACTAAAAACAAGGCAAACTCTTAATTTTGGTGTATAATTAAAACAATTATATATAATATATAGGCAATACCAAAGACCTAATCTTAGGTCTTTGGCTATACATTTTCCATTTCAATGTTTCCACTCCCGTTTTGTTCTGTTTTATTAATATACCAAAGACCTAATCTTAGGTCTTTGGCTATACATTTTCCTTTTCGAAGTTTCCACTCCCGTTTTGTTCTGTTTTAATATATCTATAGGTGCTACCTATTACGAAAAAACAAAAAAATTGGAATTCGTATTACTGTCGTCTATTAATACGGACAGAAAATAATAAAGTAAAGATTTTCAGAAAATTTATAATGAATTAATAATGACCAATGTTTGATAAAAGGGCCAATATAACCATTAATGTGTCATCTGAATAATTGGATAGAAGCAAATGTGTAACTGATTGTATCAGGGGGAAATTTGTTTATTTCAGCCCTTTTCCGATGCCACCTAGCGACTACCTTAAATTGCAACCATTCAATATGGCTGAAACAAATTATGGAGGTCAAGTCTCTGCTTAACCATTACCTTAATAAAGTCGGTTTCTTAAGCCTCTATACGACGAAGGAAACATTTGCGACTAGAGGAACAATAATTGCTCATTATGAGCTATGTATACTTTTGCCACAATGCCTGATCAATAATTATACTTTCATTAATTTACAGATATGTTTATCTCCTTGCAAAGTTGTTTTCAAAGTTAGCAGATTTGTTGTATGTGAGTAAGGGTTGATCATCTTGATATCGATAATAAACAAGTGGATAAAGATGGTCTTAAATCGACCACATTGTAATTGGTTAGGTGGATTTTGAGAAAATGACATTTAAAGTTTAATTGACCCCTTTTCTGATGTCACCAGATTGTTTTTTCTTTCGGCCAATCAATATAGCTTCTACCATGACTGCGTCACCCCAATAATATCACTATATATATAAAGTCCTTTTTACCGAAACCTCCAACTGGTGTAATATATATTACCAATTTTTAAGTATGATGTACAGTACCGAACCCTCCGGTAATCACTTGTAAACGTTTTTGTAACATCATTATCATTTGAGAAAAAACAAAACTTTAAATGGACATGATCAATGTCGTAGGATACATGTACATGTACGATCATGGAAATATTACAAGAAATAACGTATAGACTCTATACATCCTTAAAATAAAAGAAACTCACACATTCTCTATATTCGAGCCCTGTGGTAAATACAAATGGCGGCGATTTCATTCTGGGAAATAACTCTTATAAAAAACGTTTGACCCGATTCGCGTTCGCACAGGATCGCTTTAGCCCGATTCCGCTTTCGCCCTGGTGGTATTTTATTTGGTTAATAATATGAAATAATTGCTCTGATCAGGGACGTATCTACGTCCCTGATATATCATTTTATTAATCACAATCTAACCGGCCATGGCAGTTTTAATTTGGGATGCAACACAGATATTGATTGTTTGTGCATTTAACAATGTTCAAGTTATATCACGGCGTTTCCTGGGTTAAGATACCAGTACATGTTCTACTTAGGAAATATATCTCATTTTGAGTGATATACCAGCTCGTATATCACGATTTGGAGTTCAGGCGTGTAGTTATTAATTTATAAACATTTGAACGACACATCGTGCTATAAAAGCCGGTGTATCACTCAAACTGAGATCTATTTCAATTCTAGTACTTTTTGATAACTTAAAGGGATACAAATTAAGGGGGAACTATGTTTTGACATGACGTTGTTTTCCGTGATAAAATCACGTGCAGGCTATTCTATATTTACTCCCCATTGTATTTGTTTTGGAAATATTCGATTTTTTCAACTAACAAAACATTTTGAAATCTTTTTAAATTGTTCAAACTCATCATGGTCAATTTGTTACTGCCTCATTTCGACCGGTAACAGTATGCTGTTACACGGCACGCGCGTCAAAAATGTTGGTAAAGCACGTGAATGACGTAATTTAAAACAATAACGTCACCGTTACAATTCCAATTTCCAAACGGCATTTACAATAACAGCTCGTGACTTCATTCATAACATGTCAAGCCCAACGTAGTAACGCATGCTCACTCAATCTCCTTCGCAGAGTTGTCGTTCCTTACACTCACCACATGGTGAGTGTAAGGAACGACAACTCTGCGAAGAAAATTGATGCTCACTAAGAAACGTTGTATGAAAAATACGCGGGAGGGAATTTCAACAGCCAAAAATAGTTCCGGAAATTTAGAGTGATATATACTGCATTTAGATTCTTTGTGTATAGAAGAGAAATTGTCAATAGAGTTAGAATGATCCATTTATCATGACACCAGCTAATCAGTTGTACAGATTACCCCGCAACCCTGAATGCCAAGGAGGGCATCCACTACTACCATTTAAAAAGTATTTGGTATGACGAGGGTTTATGCTTCACGATATTTTATTTTCGAATTAAAGTGTGCACTGTAATTGGTATGACGCGGCCGTGGATCGAACCCGCGACCTCGCGCAACCGACACAGACGCACTGTCACTGGCGAATTTGAACAACGATAACTAATGGGTGAATAGTGCATATCTATTTAAGCATGCACGGGTGCGCAGCTTAATCTCGATCTGCAAAGGTTGCAATATCCCTGAGATTGTTGTCGCTTTCCAGTAGTACGGCTTTATTTTCAAATGAGCCCAAGTAGCTCAGTCAATTTGGGAAAGCAGCCATCTGCCTGGAAAGAATGTTGTGTGGAGGACTGGTGTGAGAAAGCCTGGAAACACATTAATAGGTGAAGTGGCCGCCGTGATATGAAAAATTGTTGAAAACGGCGTTAAAGTCGAATCAATCAATCATTTTTAAATTTACTAAATGACTGACTTGACTATCGTGTGTTTCGATACCATGATTGCTTCTTGGCAAATTATCATCTCGTACATTATATTCACCCATTTGATGTGTATCTATATATAGATACATATTTCCGGACAACATACTATCAAAGAGTTGATTGATTAATTGATAGTTTGGTGCTTAACATCGCCCTCAACAATGGTTCAGTTATACCACGGCGTTTCCTTGGTAAGTTACCAGTACTACTGGTCCATTTATTCTGACACCAGCCAGTCTAACCCCGTAACCCTGAGCGCCAAAGAGGGCAGCCATTCCTACCATTTTGAAAGTCTTTGGTATGTGATATGAAACGGCCGGGGATCGAACCCGCGATATCTCTTATCCGAAGCGGCAGACGCTCTAGCACGTCACCACCGAGGCGGTTACAACAGAGAGACTTCTCAGTGAGACGATTCTTTTGAGTACCCACACAATAGGGTTTGCCTTAATAATAAGAGAGAGAGAGAGATTGTGGGGAAAAGAGCTGAATACAGTTTATCCTGGAACTCGGCTCATATTTAAAAAAAAAATTCTTCCTTGCATTGAGTAAATAGATTAATTAATATAAATACGTATCGTACAGAGAAGAAAGATTACTTAGTAGAAATACGTATCGTACAGAGAAGAGAGATTACTTAATATAAATACGTATCGTACAGAGAAGAGAGATTACTTAGTAGAAATACGTATCGCACAGAGAAGAGAGATTACTTAGTAGAAATACGTATCGTACAGAGAAGAGAGATTACTTAGTAGAAAAACATATCGTACAGAGAAGAGAGATTACTTAGTAGAAATACGTATCGCACAGAGAAGAGAGATTACTTAGTAGAAAAACATATCGTACAGAGAAGAGAGATTACTTAATAGAAATACGTATCGTACAGAGAAGAGAGATTACTTAGTAGAAATACATATCGTACAGAGAAGAGAGATTACTTAGTAGAAATACATATCGTACAGAGAAGAGAGATTACTTAGTAGAAATACATATCGTACAGAGAAGAGAGATTACTTAGTAGAAATACATATCGTACAGAGAAGAGAGATTACTTAATAGAAATACGTATCGTACAGAGAAGAGAGATTACTTAGTAGAAATACATATCGTACAGAGAAGAGAGATTACTTAGTAGAAATACATATCGTACAGAGAAGAGAGATTACTTAGTAGAAATACGTATCGTACAGAGAAGAGAGATTACTTAATAGATAGATAGATATTCTTTATTTCCTCCATATCTGAAGAGTTAGTACATTTCATAACAAACATTACAGAAGTGAGAACATAAATAAATACATATATACACAAACACATATAAACCTATATATATATACACACATATATATACACACACACACACACACACACACACATACATATACATATCCATATATACACATATATATATATACACATCCACACATACATATACACACACATACATACACACAAACATATACACAAGCATACGGAAAGTCCTTGAAAACGGGGAAACAAAAAGGTTATTTACAGTAGTACAATTTACATGCAGTCAAAAAAAAAAAAAAAATATATATATATAGTCCAATTCGTAAATCTCCTCGGACGAAACGAAACTCAGAGAAGACATATATGGACAGGTGTATGAGACACGTTTAGGAGTAAAAAATAAAATGTTCATGTAATGAATACAATGATCAGCCTGTGCATTCGGGCATTCTTATCATTGTCAACACTGTTCGTTACCCATGAAACAGTACTTATATCAAAAGCAATTCTTTACCAATGTGGTAATTTGATAGAATCACTCATGATGATACAAATAGCTGGATACCAGGGGAATAGGCTTAAAATATAAATCACTAACACAGTTGATTATATATTCCATACTCACAAATATTCGCTAATTTTAAGGACTTTCGGGTCCTCAAACTGTTCAGTAATACGCTGTTAACGTAGCATACGGGTACATGTTAATAAGTGATGGCTGAAAGAAAACGCATTTAGAATAAATGGTGATTCATATAACAGCTTATTTGTTCTACTAACCAGGATTTATAAACCTTAACAAGCTTGACATCTTGTGTAGTTGTATTAGAGTAACCTTGAAGCAAAGTACCCTTATATCGGCTGTTATTTGTAGGGACGGGTAACCTGATATTATTTCTATAATATGTTGTTCAGGCATTAACTGACATAAGGCGTTATACGACTTATTACCTAAGGCAGTATGTAATCTGCACCAGAGGCGATCTTGGTGATGATTGTTATTTATACAAAATAATACTAAGTGTGTGACTATATCATCTATAAGTATATAGCATTTGGGGCATGAAGTCAAATATTTGCGAGAAAATAAGCGTCCAATAAGGAAAATTAATGTTTTACAGTAAGGGAGATAATCTCGATATAACTGTGCAAATCGCCATGCATTACTAGGCGTGTACTCGCTGTGGAATAAAAGGTATTTAGTTAGAGTTTCGTCTCCTATTAATCTGTTCCTATATTCTTCATTTGTATGGTCAGTTATTGCTCGATTTATGATTTTCTTCCATAATGGCAGTTTAGGAAATGTCGCGCTTTCCGCAAAATCTAACAGATATTTAGTAAGTTTGTATTTCCCAAATATACGATATATGTCTGGCATGAAACCGAGGGCGTTTCGAGGTGAGTTTAAGAATTTTACAAACCTTTGAATGAACATGATTTTCAACATTTTAGTTTCTGAAACATAGCAAAGCTGACCGAAGAACAAGAGTTTCCTTTTGTCAATTTCGTATTCTAATGGACGCATTGCGATGGAGCTAAGAGCGACAATTGTTCTAGTTGAATACGGGAGTGATTGCATATGTTTGATGCACTGACTATGAGCTTTTTCGAGAAAATGAATGTGTTGTTTTGTCATGTCATTCCATAATTCACATCCGTATAATGCCGTAGGTAGAACTATCGAATCATATAAACGTTTACAAGTTAAAGGATGTAGTCGTTCGGTGTAAACATGAATATCTGCAAAACTAAAGTATGTTTTTCTAATCTTAGCACAAGCTTGCGACACAACACCATCGAGACTCAGAGATTTATTACATTCTATACCTAGATGCGTATATTTATCAGTTTCCGCAACTTTATTAGAGCCTAGGTACCACGTTTGTTTACGAGTTTGGAAATCATTTTTCGATTCGTTAAAAACTAGAACATTACTTTTATTTGCGTTATAAAAATAGTGGTCCAAAATAGAATTTTGGTAACACTTATCCATGAGTTGCTCAAGTCCACTTTTAACCAACGATACTAATACCATATCATCTGCTGTCGTAGGACAACCGAAGCTGTAGTTGTTTATTTTTAGACAATACTTAGAATTGGACAATTCCTCCATTAAATCATTAATGAATACAAGATACAACCGAGGACTGAGGACTTGACCCTGTCTGGTTCCCTGAAGTATAGGGAACCAATCGGAGGTATACCCTTGTGTTTTTACACAGCTGTAAGCGTCTTGGAAGAGACTGTAGATTATTTTAAATAAACCTTTCTTAATGCCTGTTTTATATAATTTTGTCAATAAGATATTGTGAAAAACTCTGTCGAAAGCTTGTCTGACATCAAGAAAACATGAGTAAACTTTGGAATTATTTTCCTTACAAAAGTAAATACTCTCACGGAATAAAAATGACGTCATCAAACAGCTTATATTCTTCTGGAATCCTCCTTGTAGGGGATGTATCGAAACTGAATGGTCTTTTTCTATGAAGTCTAGTATAATTTTTTCATACAATTTTAACATAGTCGAACATAAAGATATTGCTCTATAGCTATTTGGGTCTGATTTGTTTTTATTACCACCCTTATATAAAACTGTAATCATACCTTGTTTCATTTTGTGTGGGGTATATGCAAATTGTGTCATTTTCTGATACAGTAATGTTAATGCCTTTATAATGACGGATCCACCGTGCAATAGATGTTCATAATATACATTATCAGGACCACATGCTTTATTTTTTTTACACGATTTCAAATTTGTTTCGACTTTCCTTTCGCCGATATTTATATCATCGATTATATGACCATCTAGAGAATTACATATGGAAGAAAGCTCCATTTCTGCGCGAGTGTTATTTTCAGTTATAAAGCTTTCATGTTGAGAGGGGATATACAGATCAGAAAAGTAGTTTTTCCAACCAACATTTATCTCTTCAGGATCTCTGTATATACGGCCATTGAAATTCATCTGTGATGTTAATGTACATATTTTCTTTTTTTTTGCGTTTATTAATAATCTTCCAAAATTGATTATTATCAACTTCTGCTGCTGTATCTAATTCTTTTTCTAGAGAGTTGATGTAAATTTGAACTGTTTTTCTATGAAATTGTCTAAAGGTATTTTTAGCAATTTTGTAATTATTGCACGATGGAGAGTCGCGACCTCGTGGCCTATTTTCACTTAACCACATTTTACGTTTCATTTTCATATCTTTGTGTAATTTTGTTAAGGTGGAGTTCCAATATGGTTTAATAAAAGGTTTATATTTTGGTTTTGGGATGTGTTTCTCTGTTGCCCTATGTACAGATTGTATGATATTGTGATACAGGTCATCAATTTCATCAATTTCGGAGTGGGATGAAATAGTTTCCCCTTTTAGTATTGATTTTAATAATTGATCATCATTTCCTAAATATTGTTTATAATTCAAAATGGAACGTTGTTTCAGAGTTCTCCAGTTTATTGCGTACGAATTGGAAACTTTTATTGGGTGGTTATGACTAGTGTGTGTCTGACTAATTATCTCACACAATAAAGGGCGGTGCGTAGAGAAGTCAATAGCATTGTCCTCCACAATACTGCATTTACATACTGAGGGAAGATCATGTTCTGCGATCACCATATGATCTATCAATGTTTCTCTTGGGGAATTATAAGGAATATTACTATATTCAGATCCGGAGCATATTTGCAAATTATCTAGGGCCACTAAGTTATGCCTGAGTAGTAATTCAATTAAGAGCGTGCCCCTATTGTCAAGTTTAAATGAAAAATCGGAACGCGCGGGAAGTTCGGTGTTAAAATCCCCCATTATAAGTATTGTTCCTTTCTACAATTCTAAATCACACAGGCTATCTTTAAAAGTTTGACTAGAATGATTTTTGCAAGGTAAGTACACTTGCAGTAGATAGATAGTTTGGCCTGATAAAGCCGTTATCTCAATCCCAAGTATGTGCTGACTATTAATATGTAACGGTGAGATTAAACCGTTCCACGCGGTCTTCCATAAGAATGCTAGACCTCCTTTTCCCACGCGTCTATGGCTTGGTAATAAAAGGTCTGGATCAGAAATTGAGCAACTTGAATACTTGCTATTTATTAAATTAAGGAAGTTGCGTTGGTGTTCATAGAACCAATGTTCGGAAATGCCAATTATGTCGATATCGTTGTTATCTAGAAAGTCGCATAGGTAGCTCGAACTGGACATGATGCCTGTTGCATTCCAGCTTGCAATTTTCAAAGCCATTTAATCTACGCCTGCACTCGTATTAAGGACGGTGTACCTATTTTCATGTTCGAAGTCATATTCATTTTCATTTTCATACTGATTATAGCATTGTTGCCTGGCGTATTGGTTATCTCGCGCGGAATTGTGGCGATCTTGTCTATGACCAGGCCGACGTAATTTGTTTGCATTATATGGTATCCATGGACGACAGTTTATTCCCCGCGGCCAAAAGCTGGGATCGTCCGTTATGTTATCTGCGTATTCATTATCTTCAACGATCACGCGTACAATAACATTTCCGTAACGACGGTTTCTCGAAATTAACACCTTCGTTACTTTCGGGCCTCGACGTTCAATGTATTTCGATACTATGATTTCCGTAACGTTTGGTTTAAAACCACCAATATAGTAGCTTTTTGTGCGCTTATTGACGAATTGTTCAAATTCGCCGTCATCCTCATAACCCTAAGCTAATTCTTTGTGGATACTTTCAAAAGTTAACGTTCTATTGTTTTTAGATGTTAATGATGCCCTTTTTCTTCCTTGCATTGAGTAAATAGATTAATTAATATAAATACGTATCGTACAGAGAAGAAAGATTACTTAGTAGAAATACGTATCGTACAGAGAAGAGATATTACTTAGTAGAAATACGTATCGTACAGAGAAGAGAGATTACTTAATAGAAATACGTATCGTACAGAGAAGAGAGATTACTTAGTAGAAATACGTATCGTATAGAGAAGAGAGATTACTTAGTAGAAATACGTATCGCACAGAGAAGAGATATTACTTAGTAGAAATACGTATCGTACAGAGAAGAGAGATTACTTAATAGAAATACGTATCGCACAGAGAAGAGATATTACTTAGTCGAAATACGTATCGTACAGAGAAGAGATATTACTTAGTAGAAATACGTATCGTACAGAGAAGAGATATTACTTAGTAGAAATACGTATCGTACAGAGAAGAGATATTACTTAATAGAATTACATATCGTACAGAGAAGAGAGATTACTTAGTAGAAATACGTATCGTACAGAGAAGAGAGATTACTTAGTAGAGACAGTTTACGTATTCATGATCCCTGGGTAAACAAACCAATACTAGGCTAGGAAATATGCCCTGCCCATGGGCACTCTTCCATGACCGTCGTGCAGCGACTGGGGATCGAACTCGGTACGCCCGGCTTCAAATCACCGACGCTAAACACTCGAACACGGCGAATTTCGTCGAATGGATAGAGTGCTCGTAATCATGATCGTACGCGTCCAAGGTTCGATCCTTCTTGCGGCCGCCATGATGCTATGCCTATTGATATAAACCTAGGCAAGTACTACATGTAGTTATTTATCCAGGGACCATAGATAAATATCCTGTCATTGTTACATAACCGAATTACTGTTGACATTGATATAAACCTAGCCAAGTACTACATGTAGTTATTTATCCAAGGACCATAGATAAATAGCCTGTCATTGTTACATAACTGAATTTCTGTTGACATTTATATAAACCTAACAAAGAACTACATGTAGTTATTTATCCATGGACTATAGATACATATCCTGCCATTGTTACATAACTAAATTACTGTTGAGAGCGTTGTAAAACCAATGAATTGGTTGATTATAATTACGGACTCAAGGTGTATACCAGATGGATAATTCATATTAAAAGTGTGACATCTAGAGCGTTGACGATATTTCTTTCTTAAATCTGGCTTAGTAATCAAGTTTGTAACCAGACACAGACAAATTTGAGCTTATACTAGACACCAGCAAGACTGAAGAAGTTCGATTAAGATTGGATGAAAACTGTGGCCTCTACATAGTCCACAATTGTTGACGACCGACAAGGTACACAGGGCGAAAGCAATAGCTAAAACCAAACACTACATTTGGAAGTTTAAAAAGCAAACTTGCAATGGTATACGGGAGTTTATGGTGATCAGAAATTTTAATTGTTTGTTGAGAGATGAGAAATATTACTTCCAAGATTGATTCAAATCATAACATAGTTTTGCCATACAGATCTTCAATGTTGTAATATTTTCAAACATAAAACTAAATTAAATAAATACATAATATAGCTTCCTTTACACTGAACAAAAAATGTGGCACAATATCAATCTGGAAGTTCAAATATATAAACATTTTCTTATGAACAATTCTCTTTCCTAGTCGTCTAACACGTGTTTGATCATTTTTTCAGCTTCAGTCCAAATCACACAACACAAAAAGATCTTTTATAACTCTATGGTTATGTAAGTTATACATACATTGTGAGAAAGCATGTAATTCGGTGTATGGTTAACATGCCAGCAGAAGACATTCCAGAAATATTCTGGTGCTAATGCACCACAAAGAATTGGCATATGCAAACATGTCAGTATGTGATGTACATCTTCTACTTAAAAGATAACAAGAATCTGAAATGATGAATATTTATTTATGTAATATAAACTTAGGGACAAACATATTCAAAATCTAAATTAAAGATTATCATAATACAATGTCCATTTTTGTTTATCAATCTGACATTTTAACCGGAACGCTGTGTTATTGTTTCTCTTATATTTTTAACTAGATTAAGACATTTATATCAATATATATTATTCACAGGCATGGTGTTTAACTTAAATGCCCTTTAATATGTATAATCAAATCATTCTTAGTACTACTTTCATATCCACAAAAATCACATTGTTAAGGTTGCACATAGAGTAGTTTTCTCTGGTGTTTGGTTATCGTTTCTCTTGTGTCCAATGAGACTACATTTTAATGCACACGAATATTCACAAACATCACATTGGTATGGTTTCTCTCCAGGATGTATTCTCTTGTGTATGATGAGTTTATTCCTTGCTGTATAAGCATATTCACAAAGATCACATTGGTATGGTTTCTGTCCACTATGCATTCTCCTGTTTTTGATGGAATTATTTCTTCCCGTACACGAGTTTTCACGAACATCGCATTGGTATTTTTTTCCCGGTGTGTATTCTCTTGTGTATGAGATTACTTTATACTACAAAAGAATATTTACAAATATCACATTGGTATGGTTTTTCTCTAGTATGTTTTCTCCTGTGTTTGATGAGATTACTTTTTACTGTACAAGAATATTCACAATCATCACATTGGTATGGTTTCTCTCCAGTGTGTATTATCTTGTGTATCATGAGATTACTTCTATCTGTACAAGCATATATTCACAAACACACATTGGTATTGTTTCTCTCCAGTGTGTATTCTCTTGTGTATGATGAGATTATTTTTTACTGTACCAGAATAATCACAAACACCACATTGGTATGGTTTCTCTCCCGTATGTATTCTGTTGTGACTGATGATGCTTCCTTTTATTGTAAAAGAATAGTCATAAACATCACATTGGTACGGTATCTCGCCGGCGTGTATTATCTTGTGTATGATGAGATTACTTTTGACTGTAAAATAATATTTACAAACATCACATTGGCTTGGTTTCTCTCCAGTATTTTTTCTCCTGTGTCTGATGAGATTACTTTTGACTGTACCAGAATAATCGCAAACATCACATTAGTATGGTATCCACCTGTGTTGGACGAGAGTACTTCTTACTGTAAAAGAATAGTCACACACATTACCTTGGTATGTGAAATGGCCTGGGTCGTTGTGTTCAAAGAACAACTCAATTTCAATTAACCTTTTAATGGCGGCTTCCTTTATTACCAGAACGAGGCTTTACATATCATGGTACATGTACTACCGGTTTCACTAAATTATATATCTTGATTTCATATTCACCTGGTAAACAACCAATATCATATCCAATAATATCTTTAAACTCTTCTGATATATGTTGAGTAGTAGTCTGAACATTGTTCACTCTGGCTAACTGAGTCTTCTCTCTCTAGTAAATTAATATGAGTATCAATTACTTGGAATTATATGTGTCTTTTCATGTCCTTGTACTGTCATGGTCATGTTATTTTCCCAAATGCTTTCATTGGATTACAGGAATCCGCTGTGGTCGAGTGGTTAGCGTCGGGGATTTCGAAACCGGGTGTCCCGGGTTCGATCCCCAGTCGCGGCACTACGGTCATGGTGGAGTGCCCTTGGGCAAGGCACATTTTCTAGCCTAGTACTGGTTTGTTTACCCAGGGATCATAAATAATTAAAATTAATTGCGCGCTAAATGACCTTGTACTGTCATGGTCATGTTATTTTCCCAAATGCTTTCATTGGTTTACAGGAATCCGCTGTGGTCGAGTGGTTAACGTCGGAGATTTCGAAACCGGGTGTCCCGGGTTCGATCCCCAGTCGCGGCACTACGGTCATGGTGGAGTGCCCTTGGGCAAGGCACATTTTCTAGCCTAGTACTGGTTTGTTTACCCAGGGATCATAAATAATTAAAATTAATTGCGCGCTAAATGACCTTAGCTGTCGATGCGCCATAAAACAATATACATTCATTCATTCATTCATTGGTTTACAACAATATTTGCAAAAAAGAAATGATGACTTACAAGAGTTCTGTCCCCTACGTTTTTGTGTGGCTGGATTGACTTGTAGATTTTCAGCAAACTTGCTCAAAGATTTAATATGTGTATTTGTAAGCTCTAACTGACGACATGTTTGTATAACCCTCTCTAACGATAGCTGTTCTGTAGGAATTTCCATTAATTTCTCTGAACATTTGGAATCGTTAATACCATTAATCACCATATCACAAATACAGCCTTCCTTTTGATTTCCGTACTGACAGTGCTCTGCTTTTATTTTTAATCCTGATATGTTTTCCATGACGGACATTGCTCCTCGTATTGTGTTTAACAATGCCTGTCTCTTAATGTCTCTGTAATTATGGACACCAAAATGTCTATCAAACTGAAGAAAAACAGTTTCCAAATCGTATTTATCTTCTCCTGCAGCTTCGTCTGCTTCCACGGGATGTTTCCATTTGAACGAATCATAGGTCTTTACTGCGTCTCGGCCCATATTCGAAAGTAGAACACCAACTTTTCTTCGTCCAGGTTTGTCGTCCATTCTCAGCGCGTCAACGTGAATGAGGAAATCACGCTTGTACATCTCCCATTCCGGTGCACCTGCCTCCGTAGCATTTGACATCGGTAGTTGTCTCACGCCGTTCGCCATTGCTGCCAGTTAGGCACTTCTGACACCATATAATGGCAAGGGTCGTTGTGTTTAAAGAACAACTCAATTTCAATGCACCTTTTAATGGCGGCTTCCTTTATTACCGGAACGAGGCTTTACATATCAAAGAACTGAACATGCTGTTTAACATAATCAAAGTACTGAGTATATTACAGTATGGTTTCACTCCAGTGTGTATTCTCTTGTGTATCATGTGTATCATGAGATTACTTCTATCTGTACAAGCATTTTAACAAACACCACATTTGTATGGTTTCTCTCCAGTGTGTATTCGCTTGTGTTTGATGATATCTGTTTATGCTGTACAAGCATATTTACATATATCGCATTTAAAGGGTTTCTCTCCATTGTGTTTTCTCTTGTACGAGTTCTTTTTATCATTCATTATCGTATATACTTGTACGGTGATTATGATACAGAATTAACTGCTAAAAAAATAGAACTTTGATAGTTTTACAATGACAGGTGTTTAGTAAGAATAATGCTAAGTTTCCACAAACATTCGTTTGTTATTTTACATTAAATTTGTCATCGAGGTAAGTATCACAGTCTGAAGCATTTAAAACATATAACTTGGTACAAATCTGTCAAACCACTGCATCTTTCGGATTCTCATTTGTAAAATGTAATAACAATAAAACAGGTTATGTGGCTTATATGTTTTAACATATATATTCAAATGTTAGCTAAATGTGTTCATGTGTGAGCAC
This sequence comes from Serripes groenlandicus, assembly GCA_031761405.1. Taxonomy (NCBI): domain Eukaryota; kingdom Metazoa; phylum Mollusca; class Bivalvia; order Cardiida; family Cardiidae; genus Serripes; species Serripes groenlandicus. Next base: position 34,804,377 of record JASEVX010000013.1, on the reverse strand, counting down.
TAATGATCAAATCTTGTTTGATGTATCAATAAAAGATGTCTTTGCAGGAATGGATAGCTGCTGTACTGAAAAGAAAAGAAAAGAAATGATAAAAGGATAAATAACACTCGCTACACTGGAGAACACACCTATTCTAATGTTGCTTATTTTCCGTTGAACCGCAATAGCTCAGGCAGAAACAGGGTTGTGAATACGAACCCCAGCTAGGCCACTTATTATTTCAAATGATTGACAACATTCATTCCCCTTCCGTCAAAGGGGTTTATCGTCTATGCCAGAATGTCAATCCATCATACTCATTTAAATTCATTAATGTATAAACAATTCCTTTCAATCAAGACCATTAGAAGTGTATATCTTAAACAAATAAACAAAAGTTGCAACTTTTTGATAAGGAACAGTGCAGTTTATAAATAACTCTCGTCCTCTGTTCCTTATAATGCTGATACTGTGACAAGTGTGTTTATTTACCAAAGATATTGCCGTATCCGATTCATTGTTGTTTAGATCAGTTTACACTCCACCACTTATCCCAAGGGATAGCATGGATTTCAGCCATGGCTTATCAGTCCTGGTAATCAGCTGTATCCATTAATTTGTCATTAACTCAGATTCCCAACTGGGATACAGTCCCCCAGTTATTATCTCTGTCCGATTCATGACAACATCACAACATTTGACTGTAACTCAAGCCAGGAACGTCCAGTTTTATCATTGCATTCAATGTAATATAATAGCGAAGTCAGATTTGTAATTACTTTTTCTTTTTCGAGCTTTTAAAAAACACGTATAGAAATTTACGTCCACTTATTAACACTTTCAAACTTGCAGACACATTTTGACATCCCTGCATCAGACGATATTATGAGATGCTACGGATATAATGAGCAACTTTTTTTTTTGTCACAATGATTTTACAATGTTTTTGAATTGTTTCAAGAAATAAACATCGCTTTGTGAAAACCAACCTTACGTCGTTTGTGGCCAATGCAGATTCAGATCAGCTTGCACATTTGCACACTCACATCTTGATCTGAACTGATTGCCAATAAGTCATAGACCATTTCCAGAAAGGCCTGAAAAGGTTTGGGATGGGTCCATAGCATGAATGCACACTTTGCGCCTCAAAATGTACTTTTAATTTTAGAGAAGGGATTATTGTCTCAATGTTTTCAAAGATGTCTGATGCAGAATTATTGTCTATAAAAAAAATGTTTGTATTGTCAGAACTGTACACAGATTTTATTTCATATTACTTTAAGACATTTTGGTAAGAATGTGATTTTAGAGAGTCTTATCTGACACAGGTCTTGCTCTTTTCCATATTAGATAGACTATTATATAATCTTTCTGCAAATGATACATTTTAATGGCGAATAGAGATATCAGGTGTGCTTAGCTCTCACGGCCGAAGATAAAGGTGGGCAAAAGGAAGCCAGAAAATACACCACAAAAAGGCATAAGAAGAAAATTAAAACCATATACGTCTACACCAAAGTAAGTTCGTCGTTTTACTACTCATACTTCAACTCCAGTAATAGGTGATGTATAATATAATCTTCAGAAAGAGAATTAGTCATGTTCAACATAAATTGAGAAAATGTGTGGTTGACATTATTTCTCTATACATGTTTTCATAAAATACTATAATGAAAAAAAGCTATTCCAATTAACAAGGTCATGAGAAAATAAATTTGCTCTAATTTCCTGATTTGTCTGTTACACTTCATTTGTTTTCAAATTATATACATTTTTAAAATAGAAATCAATTTTTTTTTTTAATGTTCCTATGATTAGAAATTGCAGCGTATGCATCTTTTTTCTTTACAAAAAAGAAGATGATAGAAACTGAGAACTATTGATAAACCAAATAGAATAATGGAATATACTGGACATGATAAACAATTAATTGATAATATACAGATGGACGACAATCATATTCAAACATATATGGCGATTGTCTGATGTTTTTTAATGACGCGCATATTCTTAAGTGTGTACTATATGTTCACAACACTTGGATGCATAACGAAATGCTGGTAGATACCGTTTATATGAAAGCAATGTTGATCACGATGAATCACTACCTATATATATAGATAGATAGATTTTATTCTGGAAAAAGGGCAAATATGCCCAACATACCACAAACATATAACACATTCATTTTAACAGTCAAATAGCGGACTAATGGTCAAAATCCGGGGAGAAAATGTTTGAAAAATAATATAGAAAACTTACATAAGATTTTTTTCCCCTTTGATTGACAAACGAATTAATATACTCTAATCAAAGATAATAAGTTAATAGAAATGAAATCATTAATGTAACAGTCATTTGAGAGAAGATATAACTCCCATAAAAATCATTTAGAAATCATTGCAGAAGGTGACGAAGTTGCTCAATGTCAGCAATTTCTCAATTTCTACATTGATTTCCTCTAAAGGCTGCAACTAAACCTCAACTACTCTACGTAATTATTGTTGTTCCTTATTTCAAAACCTTTGTAAACAAATAGTGCCAAGTTTTTGACCTTATTTTCATTTTCAGATTTTAGTAATTCAATAAATTTAATCATACTTGAGTGTTTCCAGTAATATTTTTTGATATATACCATTCGTATATCAGAAAACATTGGACATTCTAATAAAAAGTGCATTTCATCTTCGATAGTTTTACATAATTTACATTTTCTTTCATTATATGGTATTTTATTTGGTTTGTGCCATCTTCCAGCTTCAATTTCTAATCTATGTGCAGAAACACGAAATCTTGTAAGAGCGATTCTAAATTTATCGATTTTAATTGAATTTAAATATGGTTGAAAAACGAAATCAGAATAAAGTCTGTATGTTTTTGCTCTTGAAGAGTTTTGTAAATCAGAATTCCATATCTGATTATAGTTATCATAAATTCTTTGTTTAAACACAGACAAAAATAATTTCACATTTTCAACACCTTGGTTTAACCATACAATATTAAAACCTAAGTTTTCAAAAATATTTCTAATCGACTTTACCCAAGATCTTTTTTTCTGGAAATAATTGAAAGTCATTCAACATCATGTCATATACATGTTTAATATATTTTTCATTTGTAGACCTAATTATTTTAAACCAATATTTTACTACTCTTAATAATCTCTTAATCTTTAGTGGATATCTACCAAGTTCTCCATAAACGAAAGTATTTTGAGTTTGCGACCTTACCCCCAGTATTTGTTTGCAAAATTTTAAATGAATATTTTCTAGTTTAACTGCCTCATTCATACCCCATATCTCACACCCATAAGATAAAATTGGTTCTATAAGTTTATCGAATAATTCACAATTATGGGAGATTGACATACTAGGGAATTTCACCATATAAAATTTAAGCATACAAAGTGACTTCAATGCTTGGCCATACAATGCCTCAAATGTAGTATTAAAAGACCCACCTACTGTAAAGATAACTCCAAGATACTTGAAATTATTAACTATTTCTAGACACTCCTCTTTATATGTGAATTTCATATTTTTTCTCAGTCTACCCTTTTTGAAAATTAGTACTTTAGTTTTATTAACGTTAACTTGAAGTTTCCATCTATCGCAATATTCTTCCAGTATATCCAAACCCTGTTGTAAACCAAATTCACTTTCAGAAAGTAAAACGATATCATCTGCATATAAAAGTAAAAATAGTTTCAACATTCCAATTTCAATGCCATCAAATCCCTTTAGAATGAAATATTCTTCAATATCATTTAGATACATAGAGAATAGGAACGGGGATAGGCTTTCCCCTTGCCTAACACCTAATGAACACACACAACTTTCACTTAATTCATTATTAGTTTTTACTTTGCATGTAGTTTTATACTTGTCATAAATAGATTTAATAATATCCAATATTTTACCACGTAACCCTAACTTAATGAGCTTATACCATAAAATATCCCTTACTATAAAATCAAAAGCTTTAGTATAGTCTACAAACACAGTAAACAACTTCTTATTCTTGTTTAACAAATTATTAATAATGCCATGAATTATAAAGATATTGTCAACTGTACTCATATTTTCCCTGAATCCTGCTTGTGCTTCAATATACACATTATAATTTTTATATATATATATATATATATATATGTCTACAATGTTGATCACGATGAATCACTACCTATATATATGTTTACAATTTACCACATACAATGAATCTGAAATATACCTGAGCAAAAAAGGAAAGTTAATAAAGTTGAAGATAGATGCTTCACCCATGTTTAACATTCACATAGCACTGACTCCAATCACTAATGTAACTGTTAACCCTATCTCGTTGGATTTTGTCAATTAATATGACCGCCCTATATTTGCGATAAGTGCATACAATTTAAAATACTGCAGCTGATGACTTTGAAAACATTGAGATAAAAAGAAGTAGTTGCTCATGATGAGCAAATTCTCCATTTGCCACTAAGTTTTCAAATCTATTCAATAGTTATACGTTCATATATAGAGTTGTACTGCCATTGTCAACAGATATTTTCAAAGCAGTCTGTGAGGAGAAATTACTTTCCATTTCCCAGAGTGATTTCAAAAGTTGTCTGCTGCATAGGCTTAAAAATCATATATGCAGT
>JASEVX010000013.1:34736411-34797059 GCA_031761405.1 Serripes groenlandicus | reverse complement strand
GACAAGTACTGCATGTAGTTATTTATCCACGGACCATAGATACATATCCTGTCATTGTTACATAACTGAATTACTGTTGAGAGCGTTTCAAAAGCAATGAATTGGTCGATTATAATTACGGACTCGAGGTTTATACTAGATGGAGAATGCTACTGGAAGATTGACTAGCAAGTGGTTCTTGATTTCTCGAAATTTACGACACTCTTGATTCGATACTTTTAACTTCTTTTGCAACATTAGGTCCTCATTGTAAATCTCATCTTTCCAAAGTTCATTATTTGATTAGTACTATATATATCTACTTTTGTTACAAAACTACATATAGTAAATCTTTTTTATACATGTATCTACCTTTCCTTGACTTTTACTGAAATAACATTTTTTCAATGCCTAATTTCAAAATTCCTTGACAATTTGCTAACCTTGAACATTAACAATCTCTTATTGTTCCAGACTCTTCGAGGTAGGCGGCAATCCTAGTATTTGTTCGGAACTTCAACAAATGAAAGGTATAGTCGTTTGGATATATTTGGATACATTGTGACAAGTACACGAAGTGTATTGAAAGGTCGTCTGCTAGTGTTGCGTCGACGTACGTATGCATGTGGCAAAGGATAAACGCAAATGAATATTGCATCGATTGTGAAGGAAGTTCCTACAAGTTATACAAAGCACTTTCGATCTAATTCAATCAGTACTCATGCCGACTGCTTATGACATCCCAAATGTTGACCCGCTCTCACAGAAATAGAACCCGGGACGTCCGGATCATCAGACTGACGTTATGTAACTGAGCTGTCGTCTCACATCAGTATGTGAAATTGAATAGGAGGCTGAAATATACACTGTCGGCGCGACCTATTTACGGAATGGGTTTTCATTAATCAAGTCCAACCACGATAGCTCTCACTAAAGTTGAATCTAACGACACCTCACAAAATGACGTATGTAATAGACCCTATACACTTAAATATATATGCGTATGTGCTCGTTTTTTGTCAATGAAATCTGCGAAACAATAAACATCGGAAAACTAGACAATCAACGCTTCTCTGTCCAAACGATTTTTGTAGACAATTTTCTTGACTGACGCAAAGATAAATCTGGAACGATTTGTATGAGGCAGTCATCATATCTCTATACGAGATAGTAACGTGTATGTCTGATTTAAATGAGACTAGTAACATAAGGACTATCACTCATGGGTGCGCGAGTTCGAACCCCAGCTTTCTTTTTTCGATGATTGACTAATTCAATGTGTCAATGGTCATTCCTCGTCCACAAATGGCTTTAAAAGTATATGTGGGTAGGTAACCAGTTGCTTAGGAAGAATGCCGTGTGGAGTATTGGTGCGAGATAGTCAAGACATATATGGTAAGCTTGGCTGGCCGCCTCCCATAATACTGACAACTGTTTAACTGACGAGGAACTTCAATCTGATGTTCATATGGTACGAAATAAGGCGGTCCCATCAGACTAATGGATGATTATCAAGACGTCATGTAAATCGGCTTTGAACTTCAAATTATCATAAACAAGCAAATTCATGAAATTTATATCCCCCGCTTGCAGGAAATATTGTAGGAATAAGGTCCGCCGAAAGTGACGCTCGAACTTGGCGTAGCTGTTAAGGCATTTAACCTTGTTACCAAGTTTGAAAAAAACAACGGTTCACATTTGTGGCAGCAATTGCATGGAAACAGCAACAAACGATATTTTTTTGTTAATTAAGGGGCCATAACTCCACCAAATAAAGTCCGCCGAAAATTACGATCGAACTTGGCCTAGCCCTTAAGGCATTTTACGTAGTTACCAAGTTTGAAAAAACAAACGGTTCCCATTTGTGGCAGTTATTGCACGGAAACAGCAACAAATGACATTTTGTTAATTAAGGGGCCATAACTCCACCTAATAAAGTCCGCCGAAAGTGACGATCGAACTTGGCCTAGGTTGTTACAAATTTGAAAAAAAAACCCAGTTCACATTTGTGGCATTTATTGCACGGAAACAGCAACAAACAACATTTTTTGTTAATTAAAGGGTCATAACTCCAACGAATAAAGTCTGCCGAAAGTGACGATCGAACTTGGCCTAGCCCTTAAAGCATTTAACCTAGTTACCAAGTTTGAAAAAAAAACGGTTCACATTTGTGGTAGTTATTGCACGGAAACAGCAACCAACGACATTTTTTGTTAATTAAGGGGCCATAACTCCACCGAATAAAGTCAACCGAAAGTGACGATCGAAAGTGGCCTAGCCCTTAAAGCATTTAACCTTGTTACCAAGTTTGAAAACAAGAGTACCGCAAACGGTACATAACACGGAAACAGCAACAAACGACATTTTTATGTTAATTAAGGGGCCATAACTCCACCGAATAAAGTCCGACGAAAGAAAAGATCGAACTTGGCCTAGCCCTTAAGGCATTTAACCTTGTTACCAAGTTTAAAAAAAAAACAGTTCACATTTGTGGCAGTTATTGCACGGAAACAGCAACAAACGACATTTTGTGTTAAATAAGGGGCCATAACTCCACCGAATAAAGTCCGCCGAAAGTAACTATCGAACTTGGCCTAGCCCGCAAGGCATTTAACCTTGTTACTAAGTTTGAAAAAAAAACAGTTCACATTTGTGGCAGTTATTGCACGGAAACAGCAACAAACGACTTTTTTTGTTAAATAAGTGGCCATAACTCCACCGAATAAATCCGCCGAAAGTGACGAGCGAACTTGGCCTAGCCCTTAAGGCATTTAACCTTGTTACCAAGTTTGAAAAAAAAAAAGTTCACATTTGTCGCAGTTATTGCACGGAAACAGCAACAAACGACATTTTTTGTTAAATAAGGGGCCATAACTCCACCGAATAACGTCCGCCAAAAGTGACGATCGAACTTGGCCTAGCCCTTAAGGCATTTAACTTTGTTACCAAGTTTGAAAAAAAAACCAGTTCACATTTGTGGCCATTATTGCACGGAAACAGCAACAAACGACATTTTTTGTTAAATAAGGGGCCATAACTCCACCGAATAAAGTCTGCCGAAAGTGACGATCGAACTTGGCCTAGCCCTTAAGGCATTTAACCTTGTCACCAAGTTTGAAAACAAGAGTACCGCAAACGGTACATAATACGCCCGTCAGGAGCTTCTTTGTAAGTTTCCTCTTTGTTTTGATATATTGTTTGTTTGAAAAAAAATTAATAAAGTCGTTCAGGAAATCCCAGGAAATGTGAACTTGATCTGTGACACATCACTACAAAGCCGTATACAAAATTTCAGCTCAATAGCTCAAAGTATGTAAGAAAAAAGTGCGGAAAACCCGAACGGACGGACTGACGGAGGGACGGACGGAGGGAGGGACGGAGGGACATGACCATACCATAATACGTACCGTTTTTAAGAAACGGTCATATAAAAAACGGTTCACATTTGTGGCAGTTATTGCACGGAAACGAAGTGTGACAGACAGACAGACAGACAGACGGACAAACCGAAATTAATAACCCCCCTTTTTTTCTTCGAAAAAGCGGGGGATAATAAACAATAAACAGACATATTGAACGCATTTATTCTCTATTTGCTTTCAAAACTTGCTCTGCATGATACGGTTTTCACAAATAAAAGTAATATATTTAAGTAAACAAGAGAGGGAAGATGACCCTAAATCGCTAGCCTGAGTGATAATATAGTAGCAAATGCTAAAGCTTATACATGTGACAATTTCATCAAGAGTGAGGTGCACTGCAAATGAAACAGCTTATCAGTACATGCCATCTGTATAAATAAGCCATTATTTAATCTTTGAACAATCTGAAAAAGGAGCACCGAATGAACATTCCTTTGAAGTTTGGTTAACATCGGTCCATTGGTTAATGAGATGTCGTTTGAAGCTAAACAATAATTTTACCCCATTTCTGATTCCACCTGGCAGCTATTTTTTTCGACAATGCAACATAGCTTAAACACATTATAAACAGTGCCACTATAGGTTCTGCTAAACTTTCTTGAAATCCGATGAACTTTAATAAGAATGGAATTTTAAAGTTTTGTCATGTTGCCCCTTTTCTCATGCCGTCTGGCAGCAATGTTTTTCAACCAATCAATATGGCGTGACCTTTTTTGTAGAGGGTCTTCCAAGGAACATTTGTTTTAAATTATATTGGATACCGACAAGCGGATTCAGAGATATTTAGTTTAAAGTTATGGCATTGATCTCCCTTTCTGATTCCGCAGCAACCGAAGTTCTGGTATTATTTATATTTTTCAACAATTTTGAAAGAGGCACATGAAAGTAAGATTCCTATAAGTTTGCTTGAAATTGGTCAAATGGATAAAATAATGGCATTTGAAGCTTGATATTAATATAATCCCCTTTCTGATGCAACTTGTATGCTATGTTTTTCAACCAATCGTTATTGCTTGGGAAAATATGTAGATGGTCACCCGAAATACATTTCAATACAATTATATTGCAATCTAGATATATTCAAGCCGAACCATCTAACAAAGGTTCCACTTGCTAAAGTATAAAATACGGCTTCTAGTGTCATCACGATTTTATTTAAATTTGGTATAGTAAGCATGTTTTGACCTGTCATGCTATATATTTGAAATTATTTGCCTATACACTTGTCTGGCAAAGTTGAAACTTGCTTAATGCCAAACTGCGACCTCTTGATGTCCCTAATATTATTTTTTTTCATTTCGGACCACTAACCTAGTGTTTGGCCAGACCAGATACATACATGAACTTAGCTTATATGTCATTAAAACAAACACTATGATTATGTTTGAACATCCTAAAGTAAAATATGTGGCCTTAACCCTGTCTGCAAGATTATTCTTATACATGGCCTAGTAACCTATTTTTTTTAACCGTCATGCTTCATATTTGACTAGGGACACAGGGCGAACAAAGGTATGCTAACAATGTGACATCTAGAGTGTTGACAACATTTGTCTTAAATCTGGCTTAGTTATCAAGTTTGTAACCAGACACAGAAACATTTGAGATTATACTAGACACCATCAAAACTGTAGAAGCTCGATTAAGATTAGATGACAAATGTGGCCTCAATTTAGTCCACAATTGTTGACGACCGACACGGAACACAGGGTGACCACAATAGCTAACAAGAGCGCCAAATGTCACAAAATACGCCCGTCCTGTTATATAGTGATAATTGGTTGTACATCAGGCAAATTTAGAGAGCAGACACTGTCAGTACAGTTTTGGCCATTTCGAGGGACATAAGTGTGTAGTGACTAAGATAACGTGGTAAGTTATCGAACTTGTCCAAGATATTATGCCAATACACATTCTGACCAAATTTGGTGATGATTGGACAAAGGCTTCTAAAGTTATTGAGCTGACAAGACCAATTTTAGGTAATTTCTATAATTAAAGGGCGATAACTTTCGATTGACTAAAGCAATATAGCTAGTTATCGAACTTGTCCAAGATATTAGGCCAATACACATTCTGACAACATTTGGTGATGATTGGACAAAGGCTTCTAAAGTTATTGAGCTGACAATACTAATTTTAGGTAATTTCTATAATTAAAGGGCAATAACTCTTGATTGATTAAAGCGATATGGCTAGTTATCAAACTTGTCCGAGATATTATGCCAATACTTATTCTGACTAAATTTGGTGATGATTGGACAAAGGCTTCTAAAGTTATTGAGCTGACAATACCAATTCTAGGTAATTTCTTTAATAAAAGGGCGATAACTCTTGATTGACAAAAGCGATATGGCTAGTTATCAAACTTGTCCAAGATATTATACCAATACACATTGTGACTAAATTTGGTGATGATTGGACAAAGGCTTCTAAAGTAATTGAGCTGACAAGACCAATTTTGGGTAATTTCTATAATTAAAGGGCGATAACTCTCGATTGACTAAAACGATATGGCTAGTTATCAAACTTGTCTGTGATATTATCCCAATACACATTCTGACCAAATTTGGTGATGATTGGACAAAGGCTTCTAAAGTTATTGAGCTGACAAGACCAATTTTAGGTAATTTCTTTAATAAAAGGGCAATAACTCTTGATTGACTATGGCGATATGGCCAGTTATCGATCTTGTCCGAGATATTATGCCAATACACATTATAACTAAATTTGGTGATGATTGGACAAAGGCTCCTAAAGTTATTGAGCTGACAAGACCAATTTTGGGTAATTTCTATAATTAAAGGGCGATAACTCTCGATTGACTAAAGCGATATGGCTAGTTATCGAACTTGTCCGAGATATTATCCCAATACACATTCTGACTAAATTTGGTGATGATTGGACAAACACTGCATTTGGAAAAAATACAATAAAAAATGCGATGGTATACGGGAATTTATACAGATCAGAAAATCCAATTGTTTGTTGAGAGATGAAAAATGTTATCTCCAAGATTGATCAAACTCATGAAATAATTTTGCCATACATTTGTTCATTGTAGTAATATTTTCAAACATAATACTGAATTAAAACATTATACTTATTATAGCTTCCATTACACTGAACAAACAATGTGGCACACTATCAGTCAGGAAGTCCAAATATATAAACATTTTTTTATGAACAATTTTCTTTCCTAAGCGTCCAACATGTGTTTGATAATTTGTCCGCTTAAGTTCAAATCACACAATACAAAAAGATGTTTATAGCTCTACAGTTATGTAAGTAATACATTCATTGTGAGAAAGCATGTAATTTGGTGGATAGTTAAAATGCCAGCAGAAGACATTCAAGAACTAATCTGGTAATAATTGTTCAATGCCCAATTTCAAAATTCTTTGACAATTCGCTAACCTTGAACATTAACAATCCAAATTTTTCCTCTGACTCTACAATGCCAATAAATATGGAATATGCAAACATGTCAGTATGAGATGTACATCTTCTACTTAAAAGATAACATGAATCTGAAATGATGAATATTTATTATGTAATATAAACTTAGGAACAAACATATTCAAAATCTAAATTAAAATTATCATAATACAATGTTAATGTTTTTTTGTTTATAAATCTGATACTAAATCAGGAACGCTGTGATACTTTTTCTCTTATATTTTCAACTAGATTAAAGACATTTATATCAATAGATATTATTCACAGGCATGTTGTTTAACTTAAATGCCCTTTAATATGTATAATCAAATCATCCTTAGTACTACTTTCATGTCCACAAGAATCACATTGATAAGGTTGCACATAGAGTAGTTTTCTCTGGTGTTTGGTTATTTTGCGTTTCTCTCCTGTATGTCTTCTCTTGCGTCTAATGAGACTACATTTTACTGCACATGAATATTCACAAACATAACATTGGTATGGTTTCTGTCCGGTATGCATACTCCTGTGTTTGATCAGATTATTTCTTCCCGTACAAGAATGTTCACAAACATCACATTAGTATGGTTTCTCTCCGGTGTGTATTCTCTTGTGTTTGATGAGATTACATTTTACTGCAAAAGAATTTTTACAAACATCACGTTGGTATGGTTTCTCTCCAGTGTGTATTCTCCTGTGGTGGATGAGATTACTGTTTACTGTAAAAGAATAGTCACAAACATTACATTGGTATGGTTTCTCTCCAGTGTGTGTTCTCTTATGTATCTTGAAACTACTCAAATCTGTACAAGCATATTCACAAACACCACATTGGTATGGTTTCTCTCCAGTATGTATTCTCATGTGTATGTTGAGATTACTTTTTACTGTACAAGAATAGTCACAAACATCACATTCGTATGGTTTCTCTCCAGTGTGTATTCTCTTGTGTATGGTGAGAGAATTTCTAAATGTACAAGAATAATTACAAACATCACATTGGTATGGTTTCTCTCCAGTGTGAATTCTATTGTGTTTGATGAGATTGCTTTTTACTGTACAAGCATATTCACAAACATCAAATTGGTATGGTTTTTCTCCAGTATGGATTTTCTTGTGTGTTATGAGATTACTTCTATCTGTAAAAGAATAGTCACAAACATCACATTTGTATGGTTTCTCTCTGTAACGTATATACATATACGTGCGAATAGCCTTGTTTTCATAACTGGTACGTGTCGATAGACAGTAGATGAATACTCTCCGGTTAGGAGTTAGTTGGTTTTAAATAAACATGTAAAACATGCTCGCGTGTTGTTCCTTCATAAAACTCAATTTAATGAGTACATAGACGACGATACATGGTGTCAGAAGTGGCGATATGGCGGAACAGGTATCGAATATTCCGTTTCCGGCGAAGTTGGAACTTCGGAAAGGAAATCTGGGAGAAAATTGGAAAAAATTCAGCCGTGTTTGGACTAACTACGAAGTCGCGACAGGTTTGTCCGAGAAGGATATGAAAGTTCGTGTGGCTACGTTGTTGACATGCATGGGCCCTGATGCAATTGAGCTTTGTGAGACATTCACTTTGTCTGCAGACGACCGCAAAGACTGCGTAAAGGTAATTCAAGCCTTTGAAAAGTATTGCATAGGTGAGACGAATGAGACCTACGAGAGGTATATGTTTAATTGTAGATGTCAGGAGGCTAATGAGACGATAGATGCGTATGCTTCGGTTTTGAGGACGTTGGTTAAGACTTGCAATTACGGCGATTTGGAAAATAGCATGCTACGCGACAGAATTGTCATCGGTATTCGTGACAACAGGACGAGAAAGAGATTGCTTCAAGAGAAGAAGTTGGCTTTCAGTAAGTGCATGGATATGTGTAGGGCCTCTGAGAAAACAGATGAACGGGCGAGGACAATGAACCAAGAAGAGGTGTCCGCTGTTAATAGATTTCCAACAAAAGATACGGAAAAGACAGAGAAAACTGCAATGATTAGAGACTGCTGGTATTGTGGTAAGAAACATTCACCCAAGAAAGAAGCTTGTCCTGCATGGGGGAAGACATGTACCAAGTGTGGTGCAATGAATCATTTTGCGGTAAAGTGCAAAAACAAATCTCAGACACATGAAAACAGAAACATGAAACACAAATCAATGAAAGCGAAAGGTGTTCATACTGTGAATCTCGAAACAGAATACAGTGACAGTGAAGATGGAGATGTGTTGGTAATTGAAGAAATCCAAATGGTTGATTCAGAACACTATCAAAAGAAACTGTTTGCTAGAATGAAGATTGAAAATGAACAGTTCAAGTGTCAGTTGGACTGTGGTGCCACTGTGAACATTATGTCAGATACAGACTACATGAAGATCTATGATGATCCATTTCTGACAGGACTACACAAATGTAAAATCACACTGAAAATGTACAATAAGAGTGAAACAAAGGCACTTGGGAAAAGACAGTTCAAGGTTACAAATCTGAAAAACAAAAAGATGTACAATCTAGAGTTTGTAGTAGTAAAGGGATCAGCACAAATGCTTTTAGGGTCACAGGCTATACAGAGCATGAATCTCATTACAGTAAACAGAGAGCACATTATGTCTGTTGAGATGCCAGAGACAATCATCAACATGTTTGAAGATATATTTGTAGGCGAAGGTAAACTGCCAGGAAAGCTCCACTTGGAACTCACAGAGAATCCGAAACCAGTTCAGCAACCAGTAAGGAGGGTTCCGATAGCAGTAAAACCAAAGCTGAAGAAAGAATTAGAGAGACTTGAGAAACTAGGTATGATAGTACCCGTGAAAGAACCAACAGATTGGATTTCGAGTATGGTGGTAGTCATGAAAAGCTCTGGGAAAGTCAGACTGTGCATAGATCCGAAACCACTGAACAAGTGTCTAAAGAGAAATATTTACCCAATACCAACCATTGAGGACATTCTTCCAGAGTTGACAAAAGCCAAAGTGTTTTCGGTGGTTGACGCTAAAAACGGGTTTTGGCAAGTCCAGTTAGATGAAGAGTCTAGCTACCTGACAACGTTTGGTACTCCATGGGGTAGATTCAGATGGTTAAGAATGCCTTTTGGAATATCTCCTGCACCTGAAGAGTTCCAAAGAAGACTTGACGAGGCACTAGAGAGCTTAGAAGGAATTAAAGCACTACATGATGATATCCTGGTATGGGGTTGTGGACAAACCCACGAAGAAGCGGTTCAAGATCATGACCAAAAGTTGAGAAGCCTATTTGAGAGATGCAGAACAAAAAACATCAGACTCAACAAAGACAAACTGAAGTTAAGACAGAAAGAAGTTGTCTTCATGGGCCATGTCATAGGCGAAGGTGGGCTCAAAGTAGACGAGAGCAAGATTGAAGCAATAAAGAACATGCCAACACCGACTGATAAGAAAGGTGTACAGAGACTGCTTGGTATGGTTAACTATGTGCAGAAATTTGCACCGAGATTATCATCTGTCACAGAACCGTTGAGACAACTGATCAGAAAAGACACTGAGTTTGTTTGGGACAGAACACATGAAGAGTGCGTGAAAGAAGTTCAGGCAATTTTGTCATCGGTACCAGTGCATAAGTTTTTTGATGTAGATAAACAAACTGTTCTTCAATGTGATGCTTCAGAAACAGGACTGGGCGCATGTTTGATCCAGGAAGGTCACCCAGTTGCGTATGCGTCTCGTGCTTTGACAGCAGCTGAGAAAAACTATGCTCAGATCGAGAAGGAACTTCTCGCCATTGTGTTTGGCGCGGAGAAATATGAACACTATGTCTATGGTAGAAAGGTTATTGTTGAAAGCGATCACAAACCACTAGAGATAATACACAAGAAGTGTTTAACAAGTGCACCCAAGAGATTACAGAGAATGTTGCTTCGGTTGCAGAAATTTGACATTGACATACAGTATAAGCCTGGACCACAAATGCATATGGCAGATGCATTGAGCAGAGCATATTTGCCCAGCCAAAACGATAATAGGTCGTATACAGAGACAGAAGTAGAGAGTGTCAACATGGTAGAAATGTTGCCAGTTTCAGAAGAAAGAGTACAAGAAATCAGACAGAACACCACTGATGACCAACAACTACAGTTACTAAAGAGGACAGTCATGGTAGGTTGGCCAGAGAAAAGGGAAGATGTTGACCAAGACATACAGTGCTATTTCCCTTTCAGAGAAGAGATCAGTCTTCAGCATGGGTTACTCTTCAAAGGTGACAGAGTAATTATCCCCAGACACATGCAAGTGTCAATCATGGACAGACTGCATTCCAGTCACATAGGTATTCAAGGATGTCTAAGAAGAGCTAGGGAAGCTGTATACTGGCCAAAAATGTACACTGATATAGAACAGTACATACAGAAATGTGATACATGCAGGGAACTATCGATGCATCAGCAGAAAGAGACACTGCGTAGCCATGAAATACCTTCCCGACCGTAGGAAGTGATAGGTGTAGATCTATGTGAGTGCAATGGGGAAAACTATCTAATAACGGTAGATTACCTATCAAACTTCTTTGAGGTAGACAGACTTTGTAGTACATCAGCAAAGGGTGTAGTTCCTAAGTTGAAGAAGCACATGGCAAGATACGGTATTCCAGATAAAGTAGTGTCCGACAATGGACCGCCCTTCTTTGGGAAAGAATTTAAGGAGTTTGCGAAAGCATATGAGTTTAAGCATGTGACAAGTTCTCCTTTGTATCCGCGATCAAACGGGAAAGTAGAAAACGCGGTGAAAACAGCCAAGAGACTGATGAAGAAAGCCAAGCATTCAGAGAGTGATGCTCATCTGGCACTATTAGACTATAGAAATACGCCTACTGAAGGGGTAGGACTCTCTCCAGCACAAGTTATGTTTGGAAGACGTACCAGGACACTCCTTCCAATGGCAAAAAGACTGTTAATGCCTGAAGATAAAAGCAGAGACGATCACTATCAGAAACTGTTAAAGAACAAAGAAAAACAGGCAAAATATTACAACAAGAACGCCAAAGACATTGAACCGTTGAAGCCGGGTGACATTGTGAGGGTATCTCCGTTGGCGAAAAATCAACCTTGGAGGAAAGCGAAAGTGGAAGCAGAGGAAGGCATACGGTCGTACAGAATACAAACAGAAGACGGATCGAGCTTCAGAAGAAATCAGCTACATCTTCGTGCAACGACAGAACCATTTCGCGAGGAAACAATAGATTCGCGCATCGAGCAAAACGAAACGCGGGTGTTAAATTCATTTAGTGAATCATGTGTGTTAGGGGAAGGTGAAGTGAAGTCACCTAGTGCTCAGTGTTTGGGTGAATTGAAGTCACCTAGAGCACAAAAGCAATTAAGCATAGAGAGCAAAGAGAAAAGTGATAGCTCTAAGACTGGTAATATGAATGGTAGAGAAAGCAGTGTACGGCTTTTCGACAAGAACAACATAACAGACTACAGGACAACAAGTGGAAGGACCATCAAGAAGCCAGCATATTTACAAGAGTACCACACATAAACTGTTTGGCTAATACCATTGTATTGGTACACTGACTAATCGTTTTATTTGACAGTTTCATAGTTAACTAGTTACATTTATGCATTAAGTTAAAACAATCAAAATGTTTCAAGCTGAAACTAGGATTCAATTATCATGATTATAAGGTGTTTGAATAATTAAGTTAGCAGACATGATAGAGACTGTTAAACATCAGTGGGTTAAAAAACGTTTAAGTATTAGCAAGATACAATGTGCTATTTTAGTTAAGGGACAAGTTATATGATTAACAAGTAGGGTTATTAGAAAATGAAGATGTATCATTGAGATAATTCTGTATGCAAAATTACTATGTTTTTAGTTTTATTTAGAAAAAGAGGGATGTAACGTATATACATATACGTGCGAATAGCCTTGTTTTCATAACTGGTACGTGTCGATAGACAGTAGATGAATACTCTCCGGTTAGGAGTTAGTTGGTTTTAAATAAACATGTAAAACATGCTCGCGTGTTGTTCCTTCATAAAACTCACTTTAATGAGTACATAGACGACGATACACTCTCCAGTGTGTATGTTCTCGTGTTTGGTGAGATTACTTCTTAATGTACAAGCATATTCACAAATATAGCATTTAAATGGTTTCTCTCCATTGTGTTTTCTCTTGTGCGAGTTCTTTTTGTCATTCATCATCATATGTACTTGTATTTTGATTATGATACAGTATAAACTGCTCTAAAAAAGAATTTTGATAGTTTTACATTAACAGGTGTTTGGTTAGAATAATGCTGAATTTCCACACACATTCATTTGTTATTTTACATTTTTTTCATCTAGGGAAATATAGTTTCAAGCATTTTAAACATATAAATTGGTACAAATCTGTCAACCCACTGTATCTTTCGGATTCTCATTTGTAAAATGTAATAATAAAAAAATCATGTGGCTTATATGTTTTAACATATATATTCAAATGTTAGCTAAATGTGTTCATGTGTGAGCAGTAATTGTCAAATTTTGTTTGATGTATCAATCAAAGAAGTCTTTGCAGGAATGGATATCTGCTGTACTGAAAAGAAAAGAAAAGAAATAATAACAGGACAAATTACACTCGCTACACTGGAGAACATACCTATCCTAAGGTAGCTTATCTTCCAATTGCGTTGAACCGCAATAGCTCAGGCAGAAACAGGGCTGTGAATACGAACCCCAGCTAGACTACTTATTATTTCAAACGATTGACAACATGCATTCCCCTTCCATCAAAGGGCTTTACCGTCTATGTCAGAAGGTAGCCAGTTACCTGAGAAGAATGTTGAATAAAGAATACAGTTCAGGCTTAAGAATGCCAGTAAATATGCATCAGAAAAACGAGCCATCGTGATATCACTGAACTACCCTTGAAACCGCGTTAACTCCCAATCAATCAATCAATTTACAGAATGCAATATTTGCACATTTTTTAACTCTACTTAATCAATGTTTACAATATAATAAGTTCTCCCTTTTCTTTTGGATATTAATCCATCATACTCATTTAAATTCATCCATTTATTAACAATCCCTTTCAATCAAGATCATTAGATGTGAATAAGTTAAAAAGATAAACCAAAATCGCAACATTTTGATAAGGAACAGTGCAATGAGTAAGCGTTTATAAATAACTCTCGTCAGGACTCTGTTCCTTATAATGTTGATAATGTGACAAAAGTGTTTATTTAAAAGAGATATTGCCGTATCCGATGCATTGTTGATTTAGATATGTTTAGGACGTTTGATTTGAAGCTGAGAAGTAAGAGGCAACCGTCCATCAATGTTAAGCTGATTCGTCCCCAAGTCTTATCGTTTACGACCGATTGAATTAGTTTTCAATTTATTTTCAGTGTGTTATATAAACTATGATAAAGGCTCAGATTTGCAATAAAGTTGTGTCAACGTCAATTTGATTGCGTCAAACACGCAGAAAACCCGTTCTGGAGAAAAACACTGATTAGAAATACAAAAAGTCTTAACCCTTTCCAGCCTACAGACGCATTCTGAACAAGATAGCTTTATAAAAAAACAATGTGGCAATAGAAGAAATTGTTCAAAATTTCTTCAATTATTGTTTATATTTTCATTTATTTAGATTTTCCATATGTTTCTCAAGACGTTTAAATCTTCTTGTGTAGATTTGATGTATGTGGGAAAGGCATACCATATTTTTTTCCATGGACACCTTATGTCCCAGTGGGAAATAATGAACATTGTTCTGTAAGACAGGGCTAATTCCCATGTAGACAGTATTTCTGTATGACGGAGCTATTTGAACCAGGATATTTATTCGTATTAACTGTCAAGATTATACGTGTCCGGCTACCAAACAGTATATATACTTGGGAGTACCACTCATTTATCAGGTCGGCGCTTGACGCTTCTCTATGCTACACAATGTATTAACAGTCTTTCTTGAAACCAGTACCTGTGTTTGACTGCTATTATGCAACACCAGTGTTACCAGCATTTTCCTCCAATTAGACCTAGTGACCTAGCGTTTGACCTCACATGACCAAGTTCCGAACTTGACCTAGATATCATTAAGAAACATTCTGACAAAGTTTCAAGCTGCTGAAGAAAAAATTGCGGTCTCTAGAAAGTTGACAACATTTTTCTCAGATTTGGCCTTTTTACCAAGTTTTAATTTTAGACATGACTTTAAGTCAAACTTAGCCTAGATATCACCAAAACATTCATTAAGTTTCAACATGCTTAGTTAAAATTGTGGCCTCCAGAGTGTTTTTTTAAGATTTCCCTTCAATTTGACCTTGTGACCTATTGTTTACCCCAAATGACCCAGTTTCGGACTTAGATGGAAATGTACGTTATGACAAACGTTCATGAATATTTTATGTAACGTGGTAAAAAGGAAATTAAACCTTCTGGTGTAGATTTGATGTATGTTACCAGAATGTTCCTTCAATTTGGTATAGTGACCTAGTCTTTGACCTCACATGACAAAGTTTTAAATTTGACCTAGATTGTTTTCAGAATTTTTCTCAAATTAAGTCCAACTGTGGCCTAGATGTTAGCATGGTGGAATTGCATCAGGCCATCTTTAGTTCGTCCCCCACTTGTCGCAGTCAACCTTCTGGTGTAAATTTGAAATGTGTGGGAAAGGCATAACAATTAATATTTTCCACGAACACCTTTGTCCCAGTGTTAGCAGAAGTTTCCTTCGATTTGGCATAGTGACCTAGGTTTTGACCTTACACAAACAAGTTTCGAACTTGAAATATATATCATCAAGAAACATTCTGACAAACTTTCAAGCTGCTGAAGAAAAAATTGCGTTCTGTAGATTGTTGACTATATTTTTCTAGAAAAATGGCCTAATGACCTAGTTTTTAATTGGACATGACTTATGGTCTAACTTAGCCTAGATAACATCAAGGCATTTATTAAGTTTAAACAAGTTAACAAGAGCCGTCTCATGACAGCACGCTTGACTAATTGAAAGCTTGTCAGTAAAATGTTTTTTTTTTATATAAGAACATGTACATTGTGTAATTGTGTAATAATTATGGTCAACGATATGAAACTTGCTCTAAGACCTTTGTAAATGTTCTACATAACATGCAAAGCCTTGCCCTGCATTCTGTAAGCCAATTGGGGAGGGGGGGGGGGGGGGTATTGCAAAGAAATACAACTCCGACTTATACACAAATATAAAACACAAATCAGGAGGGGGTGGCGGTACAGGTAGAGGGGAAGGAGGTAGATGGACTATATGATGATCATGTTGGCATAAGTAATATAATTTGAAAATTTTATGGAGAAATGTTACTGCTGATTTTAAGTTATCATGACAAAATCTAAGTAGAAAATGGGGCACAACTTTGTCAAATGTGACCTTGACGCAAATATTCTTGGTGCATCACAACCCAGTTGTCATAAACAAAATATTATAAAGGTTTGATGAAGACATATTGAGAATTGGCAAAGTAATAGCTTAGGTTATGTTTTTGTGACAAAATCTAAGAATAAACAAGAGTTGTCGGAGGACAATATAGCTCGCCTATCAGGGCCATCGTTTATCAGGGCCTACTTCAGAACAGTTATAGCATTAGGTAAAGTCACACAGTATCACCTATTGCAAGATAAAACGCCTTTTCAATACTTGCATGCAAATGTTAACCAAGTCCATACGGGCCTTTTAAATCTGTAAATTTATTTATATACGATAAGCAACAGCATACACAGTGTCTGAGAAAAGACCTTGCACGCAAAGGTTTGACCAAAATTCGAAGTCCAAAAATGAGCACAATTCCGTCAAAATCCATTCCAGAGTTATGGGACTTGACATACAAGGTTATCTAATGACCCTGAAAAAGTGTGTGAAGTTTCAAAGCAACAGCATACACAGTGTCTGAGAAAAGGCCTTGAACACAAAGGTTTGACAACAATTCTATGTCCAAAAAGGGGCACAATTCGGTAAAAATTCATTCCAGAGTTATGGGACTTGACATACAAGGTCATCTAATGACCTTGAATAAGTGTGTGAAGTTTCAAAGCAACAGCATACACAGTGTCTGAGAAAAGGCCTTGCATGCAAAGGTTTGACCAAAATTCTAAGTCCAAAAATGAGCACAATTCCGTCAAAATCCATTCCAGAGTTATGGGACTTGACATACAAGGTCAACTAATGACCCTGAAAAAGTGTGTGAAGTTTCAAAGCAACAGCATACACAATGTCTGGGAAAAGGCCTTGAACACAAAGGTTTGACAAAAATTCTATGTCCAAAAAGGGGCACAATTCGGTAAAAATTCATTCCAGAGTAATGGGACTTGACATACAAGGTCATCTAATAACCCTGAATAAGTGTGTGAAGTTTCAAAGCAACAGCATACACAGTGTCTGAGAAAAGGCCTTGCATGCAAAGGTTTGACCAAAATTCTAAGTCCAAAAAGGGGGCACAATTCGGTAAAAATCCATTCCAGAGTTATGGGACTTGACATACAAGGTCATCTAATGACCCTGAATAAGTGTGTGAAGTTTCAAAGCAACAGCATACACAGTGTCTGGGAAAAGGCCTTGCATGCAAAGGTTTGACCAAGCTGGCGACGCGTACGCCAACGCGGACGCCGGGGTGATTACATAAGCTCGCCTATTTCTTTGAATAGGCGAGCTAAAAAGGAAAATAACTTATCAAATGCATGCACCTCTCTACGTCCATTTAAACACAAACTACACTGATATATATCTGAAAATGTGAATAAATCCATGTAACTAAGATATCAATGAACAATCTCTTAGAACTTTGTGTTAAACAAATTCATATTTGCTGAGCAGTGGTTCTCCATTTATAATTTAAATTTTCAAAAATTTAAAATTCACACCATGTTTATTTGACATAAACTAGTACCAAATGAGAGGCATGGTAGTCCATAATTACCATCTCATATCAATTATTGGTTTAATGTGATTTTTAGTGAAATGAGCATTTTGGTATGATTTGATTGAGAATTACCTTCAATATTATCCAGTTAATCAATCACTGTATATAGAACAGAACACTTGGTATTAAAGTTGATCATACCTTGTTACAGATCCTTTTAAATAGTGAGTGTGGAGGTTGTTTACTTCGTATGAATTGCTGTCCTCTTTGTAAACAAGAGGGCCATGATGGCCCTGGAATCGCTCACCTGATTTTTTTTTCATTTTAGCTATATAAGCCCCGCCCCCTGGCAGCCATAGTTTCCGACCAATCAACTTGGCTTGAAGGAATCTGATAGAGGGTCACCCTAGGAACATTTCTACAAAATTATTTGAAAATCGGCCACACACTTTTGGAGGAGAAGATTTGTTAAGTTTTCACTATAGCCATATAATGCAAAATAGCCCTTCCCACTGGAGGCCATGTTTTTTGACCAATCAACATGGCTTGAAGGAATCTGAAAGTGGGTCATCCAAGGAACAGTTCTACAAAATTATTTGAAAATCGGCCTGACACTTTCGGAGGAGAAGATTTTTTAAGTTTTCACTATAGCCATATAAGGCAAAATAGCCCAGCCCCGCTGGCGGCCATGTTTTTCGACCAATCAATATGGCTTGAAGGAATCTGATAGAGGGTCATCCAAGGAACATTTCTACAAAATTATTTGAACACTGCCAACCAGTTTGGGAGAAGAAGAATTTTCAAGTTTTTTTGGTTTCGTTGCCATGGAAACCAGAATTTTGCATGGATCCCAGAAATTTGAAGGAATTCTGGTGAGGTCATTGAGAGGATGCTTTTTGTGAAGTGTCATTCAAATTGACCCACTGGTTACTGAGGAGAAGAAGTTGAAGCACGACGCACGACGGACGCCGGACAAAAGGCGATCACAATAACTCACCTTGAGCAAAGCTCCGATGAGCTAAAAATGAAAACTTAACGTTGGAGGTAAATGCAAAATTCAGCATCAAACAAAGTCAATGGACCAAGCAATGTAGGTCATACTCAGCATCTGCAGTATATAATGTGATGCAGGGTGTTAGTTGTAACTATGATCCAAGTATGAGTGTCCTAGCACTTGTACTTGTTGAGAAATAGTGTAAAAAATGAAAACTTAACGTTGGAGGTAAATGCAAAATTCAGCATCAAACAAAGTCAATGGACCAAGCAATGTAGGTCATACTTAGCATCTGCAGTATATAATGTGATGCAGGGTGTTAGTTGTAACTATGATCCAAGTATGAGTGTCCTAGCACTTGTACTTGTTGAGAAATAGTGTAAAAACGAAAACTTAACGTTGGAGCTAAATATGAATGTTTGACACCACCACCGCCGCCGCTGACGGAAAAGCAACACCTTAATCTGGTCTCTCCTTCGTCGCTGCAAGACAAAAATGGGTCTTAGTTTTCTAGTACAGTGGGTCTTAGTTTTCTAGTGGGTTTTAGGTCTTAGGTCTTAGGTTTTCTAGACACCCCTAGAAGAGAGCATATTAATAGATCACATAATCACAATCTACTGGTTTAAAATAACACTAATTACATAGAAATCAGTAGAACTTGTTACTAGTTACGTTCAGGCAAAGTTTCATGTTTGTAACCCTTTCCAGTGCTGAGATTTTGCCTCAACCTGAAACTTTAACCAAAATGTGGAAAGACAGACAGACAGACGGACATCGCCAATCTATAGACCGGAATTGCTAGAGCAATCTGGCCAATGAATTTCAAAACCGAAACAAAGGGAAACACAATAGAATGTGCAAGATGTGGAAAAGCCAGTGTGGCATCTGGGACTTCGAAAGAATTTTGACCAGGACTTCTAAAATTCAGACCCAAGAAGTCAGGACTTCAAAAAGATAGTGCAAGCACTGCGATTACAAGTAAAATACAGTCTCAAACGTGTGTTTGCTGTTTATACTATTTTATTATGATAAATTTGCCTTTAAATTTTCATACCCCCTGAAAATAAATCTTACCCCAAGATTTTCAACCCAAGGCATAAGTTGACCATTGGAAAAATAAAAATTGAGTGGGAACATATAAGAAAAACAAGAGGGCCATGATGGCCCTCGATCACTCACCTGATTATTTTTTTCACTTTAGCTATATAAGCCCCGCCCCCTGGCGGCCATAGTTTCCGACTAATCAACTTGGCTTGAAGGAATCTGATAGAGGGTCAATCAAGGAACATTTCTACAAAATTATTTGAAAATCGGCCTGACACTTTTGGAGAAGAAGATTTTTTAAGTTTTCACTATAACCATATAATGCAAAATAGCCCTGCCCACTGGCGGCCATGTTTTTCGACCAATCAACATGGCTTGAAGGAATCTGATAGTGGGTCACTTAAGGAACATTTCTACAAAATTATTTGAAAATTGGCCTGACACTTTTGGAGAAGAAGATTTTTTAAGATTTCACTATAGCCATAAAAGGTTAAAATAGCCCCGCCCCCCTGGCGGCCATGTTTTTCGAACAATCAACTTGGCTTGAAGGAATCTGATAGAGGGTCAATCAAGGAACATTTCTACAAAATTATTTGAAAATAGGTCTGACACTTTCAGAGTAGAAGATTTTTTAAGGTTTCACTACAGCCATATAAGGTTAAAATAGCCCCGCCCCCCTGGCGGCCATGTTTTTCGAACAATCAACTTGGCTTGAAGGAATCTGATAGAGGGTCAATCAAGGAACATTTCTACAAAATTATTTGAAAATAGGTCTGACACTTTCAGAGTAGAAGATTTTTTAAGGTTTCACTACAGCCATATAAGGCAAAATAGCCCCGCCCCCCTGGCGGCCATGTTTTTCGAGCAATCAACATGGCTTGAAGGAATCTGATAGAGGGTCATCGAAGGAGCATTTCTACAAAATTATTTGAAAATCTGCCAACCAGTTTGGGAGAAGAAGAATTTTCAAGTTTTTTTGGTTTCGTTGCCATGGAAACCAGAATTTTGCATGGATCCCAGAAATTTGAAGGAATTCTGGTGAGGTCATTGAGAGGATGCTTTTTGTGAAGTGTCATCCAAATTGACCCACTGGTTACTGAGGAGAAGTAGTTGAAGCACGACGCACGACGGACGCCGGACAAAAGGCGATCACAATAACTCACCTTGAGCAAAGCTCCGGTGAGCTAAAAATGAAAACTTAACGTTGGAAGTAAATGCAAAATTCAGCATCAAACAAAGTCAATGGACCAAGCAATGTAGGTCATACTCAGCATCTGCAGTATATAATGTGATGCAGGGTGTTAGTTGCAACTATGATCCAAGTATGAGTGTCCTAGCACTTGTACTTGTTGAGAAATAGTGTAAAAAATGAAAACTTAACGTTGGAGGTAAATGCAAAATTCAGCATCAAACAAAGTCAATGGACCAAGCAATGTAGGTCATACTTAGCATCTGCAGTATATAATGTGATGCAGGGTGTTAGTTGTAACTATGATCCAAGTATGAGTGTCCTAGCACTTGTACTTGTTGAGAAATAGTGTAAAAACGAAAACTTAACGTTGGAGCTAAATATGAATGTTTGACACCACCACCGCCGCCGCTGACGGAAAAGCAACACCTTAATCTGGTCTCTCCTTCGTCGCTGCAAGACAAAAATGGGTCTTAGTTTTCTAGTACAGTGGGTCTTAGTTTTCTAGTGGGTTTTAGGTCTTAGGTCTTAGGTTTTCTAGACACCCCTAGAAGAGAGCATATTAATAGATCACATAATCACAATCTACTGGTTTAAAATAACACTAATTACATAGAAATCAGTAGAACTTGTTACTAGTTACGTTCAGGCAAAGTTTCATGTTTGTAACCCTTTCCAGTGCTGAGATTTTGCCTCAACCTGAAACTTTAACCAAAATGTGGAAAGACAGACAGACAGACGGACATCGCCAATCTATAGACCGGAATTGCTAGAGCAATCTGGCCAATGAATTTCAAAACCGAAACAAAGGGAAACACAATAGAATGTGCAAGATGTGGAAAAGCCAGTGTGGCATCTGGGACTTCGAAAGAATTTTGACCAGGACTTCTAAAATTCAGACCCAAGAAGTCAGGACTTCAAAAAGATAGTGCAAGCACTGCGATTACAAGTAAAATACAGTCTCAAACGTGTGTTTGCTGTTTATACTATTTTATTATGATAAATTTGCCTTTAAATTTTCATACCCCCTGAAAATAAATCTTACCCCAAGATTTTCAACCCAAGGCATAAGTTGACCATTGGAAAAATAAAAATTGAGTGGGAACATATAAGAAAAACAAGAGGGCCATGATGGCCCTCGATCACTCACCTGATTATTTTTTTCACTTTAGCTATATAAGCCCCGCCCCCTGGCGGCCATAGTTTCCGACTAATCAACTTGGCTTGAAGGAATCTGATAGAGGGTCAATCAAGGAACATTTCTACAAAATTATTTGAAAATCGGCCTGACACTTTTGGAGAAGAAGATTTTTTAAGTTTTCACTATAACCATATAATGCAAAATAGCCCTGCCCACTGGCGGCCATGTTTTTCGACCAATCAACATGGCTTGAAGGAATCTGATAGTGGGTCACTTAAGGAACATTTCTACAAAATTATTTGAAAATTGGCCTGACTCTTTTGGAGAAGAAGATTTTTTAAGATTTCACTATAGCCATAAAAGGTTAAAATAGCCCCGCCCCCCTGGCGGCCATGTTTTTCGAACAATCAACTTGGCTTGAAGGAATCTGATAGAGGGTCAATCAAGGAACATTTCTACAAAATTATTTGAAAATAGGTCTGACACTTTCAGAGTAGAAGATTTTTTAAGGTTTCACTACAGCCATATAAGGTTAAAATAGCCCCGCCCCCCTGGCGGCCATGTTTTTCGAACAATCAACTTGGCTTGAAGGAATCTGATAGAGGGTCAATCAAGGAACATTTCTACAAAATTATTTGAAAATAGGTCTGACACTTTCAGAGTAGAAGATTTTTTAAGGTTTCACTACAGCCATATAAGGCAAAATAGCCCCGCCCCCCTGGCGGCCATGTTTTTCGAGCAATCAACATGGCTTGAAGGAATCTGATAGAGGGTCATCGAAGGAGCATTTCTACAAAATTATTTGAAAATCTGCCAACCAGTTTGGGAGAAGAAGAATTTTCAAGTTTTTTTGGTTTCGTTGCCATGGAAACCAGAATTTTGCATGGATCCCAGAAATTTGAAGGAATTCTGGTGAGGTCATTGAGAGGATGCTTTTTGTGAAGTGTCATCCAAATTGACCCACTGGTTACTGAGGAGAAGTAGTTGAAGCACGACGCACGACGGACGCCGGACAAAAGGCGATCACAATAACTCACCTTGAGCAAAGCTCCGGTGAGCTAAAAATGAAAACTTAACGTTGGAAGTAAATGCAAAATTCAGCATCAAACAAAGTCAATGGACCAAGCAATGTAGGTCATACTCAGCATCTGCAGTATATAATGTGATGCAGGGTGTTAGTTGCAACTATGATCCAAGTATGAGTGTCCTAGCACTTGTACTTGTTGAGAAATAGTGTAAAAAATGAAAACTTAACGTTGGAGGTAAATGCAAAATTCAGCATCAAACAAAGTCAATGGACCAAGCAATGTAGGTCATACTTAGCATCTGCAGTATATAATGTGATGCAGGGTGTTAGTTGTAACTATGATCCAAGTATGAGTGTCCTAGCACTTGTACTTGTTGAGAAATAGTGTAAAAACGAAAACTTAACGTTGGAGCTAAATATGAATGTTTGACACCACCACCGCCGCCGCTGACGGAAAAGCAACACCTTAATCTGGTCTCTCCTTCGTCGCTGCAAGACAAAAATGGGTCTTAGTTTTCTAGTACAGTGGGTCTTAGTTTTCTAGTGGGTTTTAGGTCTTAGGTCTTAGGTTTTCTAGACACCCCTAGAAGAGAGCATATTAATAGATCACATAATCACAATCTACTTGTTTAAAATAACACTAATTACATAGAAATCAGTAGAACTTTATACTAGTTACGTTCAGGCAAAGTTTCATGTTTGTAACCCTTTCCAGTGCTGAGATTTTGCCTCAACCTGAAACTTTAACCAAAATGTGGAAAGACAGACAGACAGACGGACATCGCCAATCTATAGACCGGAATTGCTAGAGCAATCTGGCCAATGAATTTCAAAACCGAAACAAAGGGAAACACAATAGAATGTGCAAGATGTGGAAAAGCCAGTGTGGCATCTGGGACTTCGAAAGAATTTTGACCAGGACTTCTAAAATTCAGACCCAAGAAGTCAGGACTTCAAAAAGATAGTGCAAGCACTGCGATTACAAGTAAAATACAGTCTCAAACGTGTGTTTGCTGTTTATACTATTTTATTATGATAAATTTGCCTTTAAATTTTCATACCCCCTGAAAATAAATCTTACCCCAAGATTTTCAACCCAAGGCATAAGTTGACCATTGGAAAAATAAAAATTGAGTGGGAACATATAAGAAAAACAAGAGGGCCATGATGGCCCTCGATCACTCACCTGATTATTTTTTTCACTTTAGCTATATAAGCCCCGCCCCCTGGCGGCCATAGTTTCCGACTAATCAACTTGGCTTGAAGGAATCTGATAGAGGGTCAATCAAGGAACATTTCTACAAAATTATTTGAAAATCGGCCTGACACTTTTGGAGTAGAAGATTTTTTAAGTTTTCACTATAACCATATAATGCAAAATAGCCCTGCCCACTGGCGGCCATGTTTTTCGACCAATCAACATGGCTTGAAGGAATCTGATAGTGGGTCACTTAAGGAACATTTCTACAAAATTATTTGAAAATTGGCCTGACACTTTTGGAGAAGAAGATTTTTTAAGATTTCACTATAGCCATAAAAGGTTAAAATAGCCCGCCCCCCTGGCGGCCATGTTTTTCGAACAATCAACTTGGCTTGAAGGAATCTGATAGAGGGTCAATCAAGGAACATTTCTACAAAATTATTTGAAAATAGGTCTGACACTTTCAGAGTAGAAGATTGTTTAAGGTTTCACTACAGCCATATAAGGCAAAATAGCCCCGCCCCCCTGGCGGCCATGTTTTTCGAACAATCAACATGGCTTGAAGGAATCTGATAGAGTGTCATCGAAGAAGCATTTCTACAAAATTATTTGAAAAATCTGCAAACCAGTTTTGGATAAGAAGATTTTTAAAGTTATCACTATAGCCATATTAGGCAAAATAGCCCTGCCCACTGGCGGCCATTTTTTTTACCAATCAACATGCCTTGAAGGAATCTGATAGTGGGTCACTTAAGGAACATTTCTACAAATTTATTTAAAAATCGGCCTGACACTTTCGGAGAAGATTTTTTAAGCTTTCACTATAGCCATATAAGGCAAAATAGCCCCGCCCCCCTGGTGGTCATGTTTTTCGACCAATCAACATGGCTTGAAGGAATCTGATAGAGGGTCATCCAGGGAACATTTCTACAAAATTCTTTTAAAATCGGCCCGACACTTTTGGAGGAGAAGAGTTTTTAAGTTTTCACTATAGCCATATAAGGCAAAATAGCCCCCTGGCCATGATCCTTTCTCGATTATCTGAATTTTCAATGTGATTGTTTGTTTACATACCACCGGTGGATACAAATGGCAACTGGGCAGAATTTGATGTGTCCCAGGTACATTTTCAATGATAATATTGATATGCCAATACTTTATGGAAATATATTCTCCTACTTTGTAGACCATATACCTGGCTCCAATTAGGTTATACTTTGGCGTTACAAGACTGTAGATATTGTGATTGAATGGCCGAGAGATAGTCTTTTGTTTTATGCCCTCATTAACTAATTAGGTGTAATTACAGCGCATGCTTTGGAGTGGATGGTCTTTTTTCAAAGCGGAAATGCAAATATGAATTTTTTTCCCATTTTCATCTATTCAGTTTTGCTATTCAACCAACATATTTTTGTGACCTGAAATTCAGGAATACAAACGTGATGAACCCTTAACAAGACAATTGTTGATGACGTATAGTAGGTTCTACGAATACCGTGTTATCACGAATACCAAGGTAAACACAAAACCCGTGTTTTCTTTGTTGCGGGCGCACAACCGGATGTCGTATGATTACATCAGGAAACCCCGTTATCACAACTTTCAAATGCTACAATATTTTTTCAAAAAATCAATATGCTCAGAAATTACGACACATCATGATTGTTACCCATAATAAAAAGAAAATTCTACATGCACTGACCCCTCACCAACAAAATCGTCATTTTTTTAGTAGAAAACCTGTTGTTGATTTTTCTTTCACATTTGAACATGTTGTGTATTAACTGCTTATGACAATGTGAAGGTATATAATTAATAGAATGATCCCATTAAATAAAAAAAACATGGTTCTACAAGCACAATACTTAAGTAATGAATATTGGAAATTAAGGGAACATAAGAAAACAACATTAATATGTTTGATATCATACCTGCAGATTGGTCCCCCTTTCGCTCCTGAGAAGCACAACACTCTTATTGATGACAGGGAATAAGGCAAACAGGACAAGCACCCAGCCTTAAGCCTGGGCAGAATAAGGATACTCATAATCCCCGTACGATGGTGGAACGAATTTAGAAAACCAGCTGAAAAACAAACACAATACTATGAGCCTGTCCATTGTTGGAAGCTACTGTCAAACCTGTAGCGTCTTATAAGACGGAATAGATGTACTTTCTGTTTAGAAAGTCAATCTGTACTGTTTCCAACGCACTGACTATACGGTGGACTAGCAATAACTCGAAGTGGTAAGGGACCGATTGGTAAGAGACTGATTAATTACTTCGAGTTAGCGACGTGTTCGAGTTATGGATCGATTTATGCTTCATTCATTACTGTATTGTCAGCTTTGAAATTAATTTATAATTGGTAAGTGACCGATTACTTACGTCGAGTAATCGAGATGTTCGAATAACCTCTCAATTTATGCTAAATTCATTTATGTATTGTCAGCTTTGGAATTTATTTGTACTCATTTTTTAAAAAGATGAAAGACAAGCCATATTCCCGTTACCCCATAAATACCTTTTCTGGCGTCTCTGCAGCATGCCGCATTGAGACAAAGGGAGATATTGCTCTAAATGAGCAATTTCTTCTTTTGCTGTAATGTTTTCAACTTTATTTGATAATTAATATTACATTTAAAGAGATTTTCCAAATTTTTCCAAAATGAAGTCGTCTGCTGCCTTTTTGTTGTATGAGGGAAAGGGTTAAGACAACAATGCAGCAGCAGTTCTAGTTGTTCGTACTGCTGCTACGCTGCCTCCAAAAGATAGATCCGTTCCAGGAATTGGTTCTAGATAAACGACAAACTCGAAAGTTCACTGGCTGTAATGTTGGGCAAAGTCCAATTTAAAATGAAACACATCACGAACGTCGACCTTCTTGTTTCTTGCAAATAGAGAAGACCCGGATTAACCTGCTTATCTGCACAGTCTAATCAACGGTTTTCTTGTTCGCTCATAAGCCGTACAAATCTCACAGAATCTTACATAGAACGACTGTGACCGAAACAGACTTGAAATTTCAGTTATAGCTGCCTTAGACATGTTTGACTGTATCTTCTTATTATCATAGGCGTCTAGCTGCCTTAGACATGTTTGACTGTATCTTCTTATTATCATAGGCGTAGAGCTGCCTTAGAACAGTTTGACAGTATCTACTTATTTTCATAGGCGTTGGGATTACTTAGAAACGTTTGACTGTATCTACTGTTTTCATAGGCGTTCGGCTCACTTAGAAACGTTTGACTGTATCTACTTTTGTTGAAGCTACCCTGAATTGTGTTTCAGATATCACAAGACAGTTCCAAGTTGATTTTTTCTGTCGTCCGCTAGCATTCCTGTTTACGTAAGGTACTTACGTAGCGGCTTGAGATATATGCATTCCACCCGTCACTGTAATGTGACACCTAAGCCCTCAATATTCCTGGCCAAGCAAATTATTCCTTTTCATCAAACCTAAGGCTAATTCAAATGTTTAAATGAGTCGAACACTATGCCAAATGTTAGATAAACCATGTGAACACTCTTGGGGTCTTACCGTCACATTTTACTTTACATCACATTTAAAGTTTATCTGAAAATTATTTAATCTCTATTAAATCTTGATTCTCTTTGACTCGAACATCACACGTAAGCTCAATAGAAAGCATAGACACATTGGTTTTATGGTTTTGTTTCTATAAAACAGTTTCAGACCTTCCGTTTTCTGACAATTTAAATATTTATGGCTGATTCTCCTGCCACGTACATGTCACTAAGAGCGATGGCTCATACCATGTATATAAAATATAACGTATTATCTCTATCCACATGTTTTTATTGATGGATTAATTAATGTAGAAGGTCTTCAAATATTGTAAACAACATGGTGTTTTATTGGTTTGGTATATAAACAAAGCTAGTAGATCAGTGAACAATTTATTATAAATGTTTATTTCTTTATTCAATTGATTAATACTAAGTAATAAAAAATTATGTTTATTTTAATTGATTTAAAATTTGCCATTTGAACAGGTTAATTTATTTTTTAATTCTTCAGAAATATTTTGTAACCAGGTCATATTTTCATTGTCTGACATTTCATGTCATTTTTGTTAATTATCAGTCATTGGGCTCATTGGTTGAATTTGGTCATTTGACAGAATCTTTGAAAACATTTCAATTGTCAATTCTTCTTTTGTAAGAGTCAGGCCTCTTTAAATTGTTCTTTAAAAATACTGTTGATTGAGAACTTTGAGAAGATTGAATAGTGGTAAGATTTTTATATGCATTTAGACAAGTTGTAATTGGCAGGAATGTATTTGTGACTCTTTTTATTAATGAATTTCTGGAAATGGAAATGGGTTTTCGTGAACTAAATTTCAGAATGGCAGCATTTCATTTGTCGGTTATTTTCGTTTAATACTTAATGTTGCATGTTTAAATGTTCATTTCACATTACTTAACTATGACATGTCCTTCTTACAGCACCACAGCACATTGGCATGAAGACGAGAGTAGTGTATTGGTATGAAAGAGTACATTCACTTTAATAAATTGGTAAGTTTTTCCACTTTCAACTCTACATGTTAATGTAATTGTATATTTTATAAGTAACATGTTTCATTTGTATACTTGTCTTATGGCCATCTGTTCGTTTGTCTTAGTCATAAGTTCGAACCAACTGATTGTCATAAGTAAGTTAGATAGCATAACCGGTCTAAAGACTCTAATTATTATTTATATAAAAGGTATTTTTATTACATGTATTTAGTACGTTTATTTATTTCTTTTGACAGATGTAACGCACTCTTCGTACATCTGGAATAAACTATTTTAACCAACTGAGGAATTCCGTTTTACTTTAGTAACCACCCCCATAGGTTACATTTAAACAACTGAAATGAAATCATTCTTCACAATTTGAACACTCGATCGTTGTGGGATTTGAGTCATCCTGAAGCAATCTACACTAGTAGTTTCCTTGACAATTGAAAATATTTACTGTAAATTTTACACAACTAGAGACATGTTTTTTATATGTCCCTGACACAACTTTCCATACTTGGTATCAATAAGAAAAAACAATTCAGGAAAGACAACTCAGGAAAAGTATGTGGTTCTAAATCTCGCAGCTTTAATTGACTGTTGATTGAGTTGAACAATTTAATCAATAATTGTCTGTGGCAGGAGACAATCCAATAAATGCTGTGTACGTGGCAGAAGACACTACGAAAATGTATATAACATCTATATAACTTCATTTATAAGAGCTTTGTTTCTATGGCAGCAGTTGAACTCTGGTTGTGAATGAAAACAGAATAAAAGTAACTAATTTATTTGATTAACATATATGCAGATCATTGATTATTAAAGTTCCTTTTCACAAAATTATTCCATGAATTATTTCTTTGATACGTTTGAACAAGGGCTTGTTTTTATAGTAACAAGCATCTATTGAATCAATTTAGCCACATCATTGGATAAAAATTCAACCCTTGCATAATTCTTAGCTGCATTGTTTTTTCTTATTGATACCAAGTATGGAAAGTTGTGTCAGGGACATATAAAAAACATGTCTCTAGTTGTGTAAAATTTACAGTAAATATTTTCAATTGTAAAGGAAACTACTAGTGTAGATTGCTTCAGGATGTACGAAGAGTGCGTTACATCTGTCAAAAGAAATAAATAAACATACTAAATACATGTAATAAAAATACCTTTTATATAAATAATAATTAGAGTCTTTAGACCGGTTATGCTGTCTAACTTACTCATGACAATCAGTTGGTTCGAACTTATGACTAAGTCAAACGAACAGATGGCCATAAGACAAGTATACAAATGAAACATGTTACTTATAAAATATACAATTACATTAACATGTAGAGTTGAAAGTGGAAAAACTTACCAATTTATTAAAGTGAATGTACTCTTTCATACCAATACACTACTCTCGTCTTCATGCCAATGTGCTGTGGTGCTGTAAGAAGGACATGTCATAGTTAAGTAATGTGAAATGAACATTTAAACATGCAACATTAAGTATTAAACGAAAATAACCGACAAATGAAATGCTGCCATTCTGAAATTTAGTTCACGAAAACCCATTTCCATTTCCAGAAATTCATTAATAAAAAGAGTCACAAATACATTCCTGCCAATTACAACTTGTCTAAATGCATATAAAAATCTTACCACTATTCAATCTTCTCAAAGTTCTCAATCAACAGTATTTTTAAAGAACAATTTAAAGAGGCCTGACTCTTACAAAAGAAGAATTGACAATTGAAATGTTTTCAAAGATTCTGTCAAATGACCAAATTCAACCAATGAGCCCAATGACTAATAATTAACAAAAATGACATGA
Source organism: Serripes groenlandicus (assembly GCA_031761405.1). Lineage (NCBI taxonomy): Eukaryota > Metazoa > Mollusca > Bivalvia > Cardiida > Cardiidae > Serripes > Serripes groenlandicus. The sequence goes on along the minus strand of JASEVX010000013.1, from coordinate 34,766,407 downwards.
AATGTCAGACAATGAAAATATGACCTGGTTACAAAATATTTCTGAAGAATTAAAAAATAAATTAACCTGTTCAAATGGCAAATTTTAAATCAATTAAAAAACCCATAATTTTTTTTTACTTAATATTAATCAATCGAATAAAGAAATAAACATTTATAATAAATTGTTCACTGATCTACTAGCTTTGTTTATATACCAAACCAATAAAACACCACGTTGTTTACAATATTTGAAGACCTTCTACATTAATTAATCCATCAATAAAAACATGTGGATAGAGATAATACGTTATATTTTATATACATGGTATGAGCCATCGCTCTTAGTGACATGTACGTGGCAGGAGAATCAGCCATAAATATTTAAATTGTCAGAAAACGGAAAGTCTGAAGCTGTTTTATAGAAACAAAACCATAAAACCAATGTGTCTATGCTTTCTATTGAGCTTACGTGTGATGTTCGAGTCAAAGAGAATCAAGATTTAATAGAGATTAAATAATTTTCAGATAAACTTTAAATGTGATGTAAAGTAAAATGTGACGGTAAGACCCCAAGAGTGTTCACATGGTTTATCTAACATTTGGCATAGTGTTCGACTCATTTAAACATTTGAATTAGCCTTAGGTTTGATGAAAAGGAATGTTCTTGTGAGAATTGAATGCAATTGAATGAAAAATCACTTTTACTTTTAGAAACATTGACCTTGATCCTTGTATGTGCTTTCTATCTGCTGGGACTACTAATTCTGTGAAATGAGATTAAATTTGTGTTAAGCTGAACAGATGTTTAAAGTCAAACATTTTCACAATGAAATTAAACGTATGATGATTTCATTACGTTTAATTTTAAAACACTTTTGAACTCGTGTGCTTCTTTGCTGATTACCCGAAGTCCCAACCACCGAATCATGTCCGAATACGGATCCCTCCGAATACTATACAACTATTTATCAAATAAATACAATTGTTTTGCGTAAATTATACAAGTAAATAATGTAACTTGAGGTCCTCAATCAATACAAATATAATCAAGCAAACAACTTACGGTGATCAAAAGCGTAATCCATCAAAATGCTTGGTACACACAGATAAGTTGTTTCGGCTCTGCAGTAAGAAGGTGCGAGGGACAACTTCCTCTAATATAATAGACTTGTCTGCATGATCCCGTGGTCAAATCTGCAATGTATATATCCGATAAATGAGTCTGATAACTTAAAGTCTTGTCAAACCAGTATTGTGTATAATCTATATTAGCTCTTATAATTTAACGAATACATGTGTCATTCACCAATCTCCAACCGTTCTTTAAATCAGAACGGTTTACGGTAAGGCAAATAGTTTAACCATACGGCCAGAGAATGAAATTGCCAATTTACGGCAGGAAGTGGAAAAGAGGCTTATCGCTTTGTTTCTAGCCTCAACGGACCTAAATACATGTATACATGACGGAATGTATTTTTTTTTTATCTTACTCTGAAAAGGAATGACCGTTACAACGTAATAAAGGTTTACAAAACAAATATTTCGGAATAAGATAAATAAATATATTGATAATAGATTTATATGCTTGAAATGCCGATGAATATTTACATAGATGATATTGATTTAAAGTCCTCTCCCACACGGGTGAGGAAAATCCCCGGGTTTTTACTATAGGAGTTCCTCTGACCCTACACAGCAAAATAAAATGTCAAAAATGTGTAAGGGTCAGAGAAGGCTCGGATTATCTGAAATATAAAAAGTCATTAAAATTGTTCCAGTTACATTTTATATCTTTACACATCACCCACAACTTCTTAAAAATACGGTGCGAACGGACCCAGGGCAAAAATAAAAACCAGTGCGAACGGACCCAGGGCGAACGAGAAACAGGGCGAATGGACCCCAAATGAAATCAGTAAAGACAACATTCAGATCTTCTTTGAATGAGGAGTCCTTGGCCAGCCAAATGACAATCAGGCTCCATTCACCAACCATAGAAAAGTAAGCTCTTTTGTTCTATATCGCATGCTGTTTTACTGTTGTTTTATTTTGTCTATTCCAAAATAGATTATGTTTTGATTGGATTTGTTTCATTAACAGGTTTGATCCTCAACCAGCCATTCTCCTATGGAACAGTGGTGTCATCAGAAGACCAAACTTTAAAGATGTGGCACAGCAGGACAAAATAAAAGAGGCAACAGTACTAGTCGCGAAGGAAACAACAGCAGCAATTGAAGCTGAAGTTCAGGAAATTGATACTGACATTAAACCTCAGCATATTTTCTTGGGATGTGAAGACAGTGACTCCGACTATTCTGACGATGAAGAATATAGCTCAGAAGCCGGGGTCTTCAGAGCAATGTGTAGAGAAGGACTTATTGAGGAATAATAAAAAAAATATTGATCCTTCTGTGTTTTTTCTTTACTTTTAACTATAAAAATTTGTCCAAAATATTTGGGCTTGCACTATATCATTTGGGCCAGTAATCCTAAAATTTTACTTGCCCAACATTTTTTTTTTCAGGCACTGTTAACTGCTAAAGCGAAAATTGTGGCCTCTAAAATGTTAACAAGATTTTCTTTCCATTTGACCTAGTGACCTACATTTTGACCCGACATGACTCATGTTCAAACATGACTTACATATCATCAAGTCAAACATTCTGATAAAGTTTCAACATGCTCAAGTTGAAAATGTGGCCTCCATAGTGTTAACAAGATTTCCCATCAATTTGACCTATTGACCTAGCTTTTGACTTCATATGGCCCAGTTTCGAACTTGTCCAAGATTTGATAGAGATGAATGTTCTGATAAACTTTCATGAAGATTGGATGCAAAATGTAGCCTGTAGAGTGTTAACAAGCTCAAATGTTGCCGGACGCCGGACAAAATGCCGGACAAAATGTGATCACAATAGCTCACCTTGCACTTTGTGCATAGGTGAGCTAAAAATAAAACAATCCGAACAAGGAAATCTTGCTCATTAAGAGGAATTTAGCCCCTTTTCCCAAAATGTTCTGACAGGTGATCTGCTGGAGGTGATATTGCGATTATTTTCCCGGCAACTGTCAAACCATCGGACCATTTTAAAAAAAAAATCTTCGGAATAGTTCTGATTTCTTTGCTGCGGTAATTGTCCGTGATAATGCGATTATGTTCTGTCCAACGGTCGTACCATTTAAAAAGGGAATTAATTGAGAATAAAGAAGAAATACGATATTTATGAGCATCTATCGCATGCATTAAAGCTTTACCTGAGTTATGTCCATGTTTACTCTCTGTTTCCGGTAAATTAATCACAATAACACTGACCATTTAGCTGCGAATAAAACCGAATCATTCTGAAATGTTTCTCGGGAAAATAATCGCAATATCACTGACAATTACCGCAACGAAAAAAACGAACCATTCCGTAATGTCGATAGAAGGTACTTTCATTGTTGGTCCAGGTTGTTGTCCTTTCGGCAAATTCGTGAATATTTCATAGGAATTAACATACGTAGGAAGAAAAAAATCACGTTATTTTGGTATAGTTTGATAAAGAAAAGCATTATTGACCGATTCCGTACTTTAAATTAATATATTTGTTCGAATACTTTGAAAAAAATAAGTTGAAGCGAGATGACCCAGAAAATTGTGTCCACCCTTGCTAATATCTATGCATAGAGTAGGTCATATCTATTTTTAGAGGAGCAAGTCCCTGTGCTTAATCTGAGCCTCTGGGAGCTTTCTAGAGGTTGGTTTCTGTCCATTTTTCTAAGCATTTTATTGCTGACAGGTTAAATGAGCTTGCCTGAAAGTTTGTTCTGCAATATGCAGGAAACGAACATGGACAATTAATACGGAAACTGGATTCTTACTTTAGGTCAAAGGGAAGTAAATCATTTTCCATAGGCGACCATTATAGCATCATGGGTTATGGTTCGTTACTAGCAAATGAATTAACCCTTTCCCTCATACAACAATTCTGCAACAGACGTCTTTGAACACATTTTGTCAAATAATAGAAAATATCTATAATTAAATGGATAACCTATGACTAAAAGAGGAAAACATTGTGACAAAAGGAGAAATTGCTGGTTTTGAGCAAATTCTTCTTTTGTCACTATGTTTTCAAAAAGCCGTCTGCTGCAGAGGCGTCAGAAAGCGTCTATATGAGGGAAAGGGTTAACACATATACATGTATCAAACTAAAGTTCATCCTTAGAACTACCAAAAAAGCAAAACAAACTCACATGTTCACCGTTTTTTGACAGAGCTAAGAGGTCAAATCAAAGGTGACCCTTATCCCGCACTGAATTTTACTTTCAATTTCAGAAAATACAGCATGTTCTGAAAATGGCTCTTAATATGTCAACATAGCTAAAAGCAAACACTATTTTTATTATAAATCAGTCACTGGTAATCAACTTAATAAACAACACTTTCAACTTCCAACAAAATCATTATTGTCCAATGGGAGACAACTTCAATCCCATATATTCATCTGAAATTCCCTGGTCAAAATTATCTACCCAGCAAGCCATCCGATTAACTTCCCTTTGACCTAAATCAAATTTTGTTTTTCGATAAACAGAATAATTTTTATATTTTAGTATATGGCTGTCTATTGCGGACTTACAAACAAAATTTCACTTATAATAGAATGGCCTCCCTTGACCAAAAATAGAATTTTTTAATTCTTAAAAAGAGACTTATAAATCCAACCTCAAATGGTTTTTTTGTTAGTTTTCATTCTGTTTGGGTGTTTTTAACATTTCAAACGCTCTAGTAGTCATTGAAAACTTAAATTTGCTGATGTTAATTAACATTTAATGACATAGCCCACATTTGCATCAAATTGTGATTCTTTTTCACATTATTTTATATGTATCATACACTGAAAAGTCAGTTTTGGCATAAATCTGTTCCAAATGTTAGCAGCAATGTCTCATAGGTATATACCTTTTCCTACACTGTTGTCTTATCATATTATTATTGTTGTTTTGACAGCTGAGCAGGTCCAGTCCTTGATAAGGGACTCAAATGTGCTAGTCTAATAGGTTTTAGGTGACATATTGACCTCCATGGAAGGGGCTCTTTGTGTCTCAGACATGACTCAGTCTGTATTAAGCAAGCCTTTAGGCAACACTAAAACAGGATACATACTTATTTGTTCATATAAATTGAGTTTTTGGAGGTTTTTCATCATGAAAGGTGACAAGAAACGGAGAAAATCCATGTTCAAACGTGGAAATAAATGTGGGTCGGGATGTCAAAGTGTTTCTAAAGTGACTCCTAACAGTTATGTAAGACCGACTGCGGAAGAGGCTGAATTAATTGATGTAGACCAAGTTGTTCATGACGCAATGGCATCTACGTCACCTTCAACAGACCAGAAGCCAGACGCCATGTTGTTGCGCCCCAGACTCAAGCAGCCAGAGTACAAGTGTACTGGAAGCAGAAAGACAAGTTATTTTGGCTGAGTACACATTATACAGCATAGAAATATACCTTTAAACTGACATTGACTTGATTTCTGCAATTTTGAGAGATATATAAGGAGTTGAAACTGAACTTAATTCTTCAAGTTTACCGTCAAAGGGAGATAACTCAGTAGACATTATGCACACAAAGCTAATTCAAGAGGTTTTCAGTTCTGATCTCCCATGATATTCCATATACAGACTCAGTCAAATCCAAAACACATGAAGGAAATACAATGAAATTGAGTCAATCCATAGGTTAACTTTAAGAGAGAAAACATCCTGGGAAAAGGAGATATTGCTCAATATAATCATTTCCACCTTTTTCCGCAATAATTTCAAATTATGCCTGCTGCAGAAGTGTTTTCATAGGAGAATAGGTCATGTAAATTAACAAAATGAGGAATCAGGCTTGTTTTTATACTCAATTTCAGCCAGGAGCATGACTGCTACAAAATATTTCATGTCGCAAAGCTCTTTAGTTGTTTAATATGGTCAATATGGAGCACAGGGCCAGTTTTCCAAACTGTCGAGGGAATCTCACATTCGACAAGAAAAGTGAAGACCAAAGAGGTCTTGTTTGGAGGGAGAGAATGACATGTTGCACATGTTTATATGTGTCTAAAATGCACAAGGTTTACACAGAGGTATCTTCCCCAACAAAGAGACGAGGTCGCAAGATGGCTGACATGTCCAAACGACTGCAACAGTTGCGAAAAATTAACCGGTGGCAAGGTCGGCCAGAAAATAAGATTCCTGTGCAGGTAGACGGCGTATTATAACATCAACATTTATTCTGGAGTTGGAAGAACCCCATTTCAGCCCGCAACCCAGTGCATTGTAACAGTGGTGGAAAATATCACCCCACGTAAGCAGTTGGTGGCAGTCGAGGCAGTCAGTTAATTATGCTCCAAGCATGGTTTTCACACAACTGAGGATGTAGGGCAGTGTGATATTCAGGACGGTAAATGTTCAGCAACTGTCAGTATGGAGACTAATATTGGGGACGAGCAACAATGGCCCGAAACATGCTTCCGCAACCTTAAAAATGATGGCATGGAGGAGAAATTTGTAATCACAGATGGGGATGGAAAATCGTTTCAGGCGGCACGCCAGCTCCACGCGTCTGGATATAAACTATTCCTGTGAACCAACTTGACACGAGGCATCTCGGTGCTAATCAGGCATATCGGCAGTACACACAAAACAGGTTTGCATTAGATATATATGAGCAAACGCTGTCACAGTCAGGCTGAACTTCATTATATCATCAAGAAGAAATCAAAAAATATCCTAGACGATACGCGCGTCATGATATCAACTATAAAGCAATGCTTTGCAGGGAACCATATAGTCTGTTAATGTAGTTGTCACATAGTACCGGGTAATCCTACCGTGTGCCACCGTGTGGTAAAGTTCGTGCGACGGTGAAACACGGTGAAACACGGTGAGGGCACACGGCGGGGCGTTGAGCGATCGGTGAACACGGTTGGGGCCCGTTAGTGGCCGGCGGAAGTTTTGAACATTTCCAAAACTTTCGCCGTGTGGGTACAAGCGGTGGGACACGGTAAGAACCCGGTATGAGGACGCTGGGCCGGTACGAAACCGTTATGGAACCGTTCATGGGGCGGTGACGACGTGTTACCGTGTTCATACCGGCCTCATAGGGATGGATCAGTCGTCGCAAACCGTTCGGCGTGTACCATCAGCTTATGGTCGAACTGCGTCTTGAGGATCCCACGGCTTTCAAAAACTTTATGAGAACGCCTCCCGAGATGTACGATGAAATATTAACCCGTATAGAACATCAGCTCACAAAGCAACATACGTCGTATCGGGAGCCACTCGACCCTGCACTCGAGTTGGCTGTTTCGCTGAGGCACCTTGCCTCGGGTGCAAAGTACACCGAACTCCAGTATGTCTGGCGCATCCCACCAAACACTATCTCCATAGTAGTCCGGGAAGTCTGCCAGGCAATATGCGATGAATATATGGATGAAGTGATGACTCCTCCGACGACACCTGAAGAATGGCAAGCTATAGCAGAAGGATTTCTGAAGCGGTGGAACTTCCCACACACCATTAGGTGCCCTGGACGGGAAGCATGTCGCCATCTGCTGCCCCGCCAAGTTAGGATCCCTGTATAATAATTACAAAGACTCATACTTGGGATTGGGCTTCTTTACCCTTGAAGTTGTGGATCTGGTTGGAGGATCCTGCAGTTCCGGAAGCTTCCTTACATTACCCACCCCTCTGCCAGAAGCTTTCATTCCACGTTTAGGCATAAGTTAGGATTTTTGAGAAAATTTATGAGGAGTACATGTACGTACAATTCGTGAACTGATGTGTGGCCGGACGGGTGAATTCCCAGCTTTTATATACGGTGTTTGACGTCAGCAAGGCGGGGAGAACGTTTATCTAACGGTATGGGGCGTTCCGGGCGGTAAGGGGCCGGTAGCCACACGGTGAGGACCCGGCATGGACCCGGCGAGACCCGGTAAGGAAACGGCCAACACGGTGACACTGACTGGTACGCGGACGCTGTAAGCGGTAAGGACCCGGTATAGAGACGGTATGGAAACGTTGAGTACATGGTTGAAAAAGAAAAAAAGCGGACGAAGAGATTGTCTCCGCTTGTCATTTAAATCAAACGGTATGGGTCCGTTGGGCTTAGCCGGTTCTATGTGACAGCGACATAATATATGTGTTGCACCAATTGCTCAAAATCTGATTTGAAGCAATCTAGATCTGTTATATCATTTTTTAATATAATACGCCTTGCGTCCATTTAACTGTCAATGTTTAAATCCTTTTCATAAAGCAGCTTTTATACTCCTTAGGAGAAGGAGTCAGTGGAATATGGCCTGCGGCATATGGGTGTCCCCGTATACGCGGGCATGCCTTTCATTGCGTGTCGGGGGAATGGCGATATCTGGATCATTTGCGAAGGATATCCTCCCCGACATGTTCTGTTTGGGGTGCGCGCGGGTAGGGATATACATCTTGAGATATGTATTGGGGCTTGTATATGCTTTTTTAGGAACTTGTCCAAGATTTGATGGTGATGAATGTTCTGATAAATTTTCATGAAGATCAGATGCAAAATATAGCCTGTAGAGTGTTAACAAGGCAATTGCTGACGACGCACGACAGACGGACGCCGGACAAAATGTGATCACAACAGCTCACTTTGCACTTCGTGCACAGGTGAGCTAAAAACGCTTGCTGATACAATTTGCGTTGTTCTTAAGGATACACTGGTCACAATTAGCTTTGTCTCGATTTGCCACAATGTTTTGAATTTTGTGATTCAATATTTATACTTTCACTTCTAAAGATCTTCCACATTTTCTCAAGATGTTTCCAAAGCCATCTACTGCAAATTGATTGAGAGACGCTCAGGAACATTTGGGTATTTGCTAATAAACCCTAGAAGCTTTCTAGAAACTTCCAAAAATTACAGTTTCCTTTTTGACATAATTTCGTCTAGATGACCCCTTCGTGCATAAGTGTCACATAACGCCAAAGTTTGTTTTCCTGGATCAGCGTTCAATTGTATGTAGGATTGAAGATCAGGGCTTTGTGTTCGATTCCTCCCCAGCGATTTTGGTTGACTGCAGACACATTGTCTTTGACTTGTACAAGCAGTAACGACTTACTGGACTGTGATATCCACGACGTCAGTCGATTTATATTATGTTTATCAATGTTTTCAAAAGGACGAAGATAGTTTAATAACAATAACTCAATAATAGTGATAATGACAGTGATAAGTTGGGCTACTTTTCGAACAATGTTTCCAAACTGTCCTATGATTTACGCCAGACTCTTTAGTACATCTTCAAGTGATGCTCAAAGTTAGAGATCTGTTTTCGCCTGACACGATATTTATTCTTAATCCATGTTTAAACAAACAAAACACCAAGTCAAAACTTTGTAGGATAATATAAAACATCTAATAATTGCATTGGTCTTTAAAAACATAGTTAACTACATGCATACTACAATGATATAAAATAATAACAGATGCAAATATATATTTTCTTCTCTCTTTCTTTTAACAGAATGCAAATATATTTCTCCCTCTTTCCCTGTTTATCTCTCTCTCTCTGACTGTCTGTCTCCCTCTATGTGTGTGTACATGCATGTGTGTCTGTCTCTCCCCCACCCCCCTGTTTTTATGTATGTGTGTGACCCCCGCCCCCTCCAACGCGCGATATCTCTTTCTCTCATTCATTTAAGTGTAAAACATGAAATGAATTATCAAATATAAAAAATCAATCATCAAGTTTAAAACGGAATATATTTCTCCCTGTTTATCTCTCTCTCTCTCTGATTGTATGTCTCCCTCTATGTGTATGTGTATGTACATGCATGTGTGTCTGTCTTCCCCCCCCCCCTATTTCTCTGTATGTGTGTGACCCCCCCCCCCCCCCCCTATTTCTCTGTATCTCTGTATGTGTATGCATGTGTGTCTGTCCCCCCCCCCCCCTATTTCTCTGTATGTGTATGCATGTGTGTCTGTCTCCCCCCCCTATTTCTCTGTATCTCTGTATGTGTGTGACTTCCCCCCCCCCCCAACGCGCGATCTCTCTCCCTCTCATTTAAGTGCAATCATCAAGTTTTAAGTGGATTATATTTACTGAATTATACAAGGTATGCTTGCTAATAAGTACAGTAAACCAGTTTAAACATGAAAGAGATAGAAAAATAAATGATCTGAATGACGCATGGAAACAGTTGCCGGATAAACACTGCTAGATGAGTCTGATCAAAAGTGTTAAATATGTGGGACATCATAAATGAAACAAATATTGATCGAGTCCTGAATTAATAAAATTTAAATCATAAATAGAAATATATGAATTAATTTAAAAAATAAATGATGGAAACCAAAAACCAATATTGATAAGTTTTGTATGGACTGAGTGTACCAAACACGGCAGACTAAATAATGTAAACAAAGCAATGCATATTAATAAGGGAAGGTAATCTCGTGACTAGGTAACCATGGCAACAAAAGAACATTCATTGAGCACGTTCATGTTATATAATTGTTACTATGTAACAGTGTATACATTAACCAAGGATGGGATATTATAAAACTCTGATTACAGTTACCAAGTGGCCATCAGTAGACCCCCAGCCATGACTGACATAGAGTCTATCTCTGTATACACAAATAGCTTTGGGCCACTCCAACTTTACCGACTTGAAATCTACGAGAGACTCGAAACTCTCTAAACGAGAATCGAGTCGGTAAACTTTGCGGTGATCCGTGGCACAAATATAAATATTATTGTTGTCTGGGTCTACACTGATCCCCCATGGCCGTGACCCTTCTATTGTTTTGTGATAGACTACTTTTTCCTTATCGTTCATACAAAGTACTTTGTGGTTATCCGGGTCAGTTAAATAGAACCTTCCAGAACAAACAGCGAGATCAGGACTATAAGTGTGTAAAGGAGTGTTTATGGTTTTTATCGTGACTCCGTCTGTGGACATCACGAATATAAACCAGCGACCATAACCAAGGTACACATCATTACAGACAGAAACAATCTGATCTCCACTAAAGTCTATAGACCAACAGTATTTCTCCGTTTTTATAGATTTAGTGATTACGGCAGGATTTTGTGTTAAATTAATAAACAATATTCTACGTTCCCATGGCAACGTAACAGCTAGCATACCTTGTTTATTGGGCTTTGATGGGTTGGGAACGGAAATATAAGTAGTGGGAATTATGTCCTGCTTAGTGGGTTCTCGTTTATCCCTTATTTCTGTTACACCGTAAGGTGCAGACCCAAACCGTATATATTGTTGTAATATGTGCGAACCAATACTGAATATTTTAATACAACGATTATAATTATCACAAACAACCCACCTTGTGTCATCCAGTCCACATAATCCAGTTATAAAATAATCCTCACTTTTATCCAATTCATGTTTAACATTAACTCTATCGACCACAGAAACTTCCTCTCTATCAAACATTACCTTTCTCTCATCCTTTCTCTCACTCTTCATTTCGTTCAGATATCTCTCGATATGTCCATCTCTCTCATCCCCCTTACTCTCTATTTCTATCATACGATGGGATTTATCGTGCCCCTCATTACATCTACCACACACATACTGTTTACATAAATAACACAAAAATAGAGCGGATATTTTACTTAAATCTAATAAAAAGCAAATGTCGCATGTTTGTTTATTCCACACTTGTTTTTCAGTTTGTAATGTCTCCTCTCTTATTTCATCGAATGAAAATTTATAACGCTTAACATCGGGTTCAACTTGACCGGACCTGTTTGTTTCAGCCATATCGGTGGGAGCCTGTGCCATTTTTCTGTAAAAGAAAGTGCATGTAATTAATTGACCATTTATGAAGAAAAGGTAACATAATATTTCTGGGGAATAAATTTAGTTACCAGTAAATCTTATTCATGATCTTGGTCTTAACTAGTCTAATAGTTTTATTTGAAATTATAATGCAATGAGTACATGATGTTAACCCTTAATACTTACTTTTAGATAAAAAGTGTAAAAATTGTAGTAAGGGGATACTGAAGTAACTGAATGACTGTTAACGGAATTTAACTTATTAATGTCGATTATGATAGTATATGCCATGATGAAAGGAATGAACCCGTCGGTATTTATGACAAGTGTGGAAAAAGATCTGACTGTAAAACCCCTATCTGATCCATATTCGCACTGTTTGTTAGACTTTTCTTGGACGTTTCAATAAGTAAGTTTCAATCAGTGTAGATCCAGAACAGATTAAGCGAAAATGCAGTTTTATTTCGGTGTACACCGACTGTATGTTTTTCCCTGAGGAAATATCATATCTGATATATATTCACACTGTTCATTAGAAGATGGATGTTTCCTTTAGTAAGTTGCAATTAGTGTGCAGAACCAGATCAGATAACATAAAAAAGTAGTTTGAGCTGGGTCTACAGTGAAGACAAATATCCCTTTGGTTGGCTTTGATCAAGGATCCTATTTCTACAACAATCACTCAGTCTACTGTTAACATATTCACAAATTATAATAACAAATCTTACCACTTTTTGGTCTGTTATCAATACACAATAAATAACCAAACTCGAAGACCACCACGATGTAGATTTACTGACTGGCTGAAAACATAGGAATAAAATACAATTAAAGTTAAAATCACATGTTTTTCAGTATTTAATGGGGAAATATATCAATTATATCCTGATTAACACATTGTTTCACAGACAAACTGAGAATAATTAATTCATCAGATGTTTGTTCGGGGTTTACTCTTGTTTTTACTCTATATAGATCCAGACACCTTAAAATAGTCTATAAGTGAACTGTCAAAGAAACGGGGCTGGTAAGACAGTGAACGCTTTATATTTCTATGTATTCTGAATGTGTTATGAAATCATCACGCAACAGTTAAAAACTAAAGGACTTTAAGTGTCTGACCTACCGTGTTTATTGACATTTCTGATTTTAGGTTCAGATCACCCAGTCCCTTTATTAAGTCTTATCTGAAACAACTCAAGTTGGCTGAACAAACTTGGGTAAGTAGTGTGTGAACTAGTTAGATCTTGATAAGACTGTGTGGATACACATAGTAATCTGGATCAACACTTTTCGCAAAAGCAAACGAGTTACTTATCTAGGGCACGGTCCCTATACAGATATTGTTGCTTAAAGCTATATGTTATGAAGAACATGTATGCACACTTAGATCCATGATGTGTTTGATCTCGTGGTAAGTATCTTATAAAACTACCAATATCTTATCATCTATAGCTTTTAATGTTTTTAAAGTATTTAATAGAATGATTTATATCAAGAATTGCAAAATAAGAAGAAAAGGCGAATGCACTATAATTGACTTACCCTCGATTCTTTTCTTTAGACACAATTGCCCAAACACCAACCACAGATCACTGGTTTATTTGCAGACCTTCTGAAATAAAACAAATGACCGAGTGAATATTTTAATAAATGACAACAATGAAAGACTAAACGAATGAATATAAATATAAATAAATAATATCTTTAAAATGAGCCGTGCTTTAAGACAATATACTACATGGTCATCTTAACCTGTTTTAACAAGCAATTACCAAAGATCCATTTGGATAGCCATACTATCTGAGCCGTGCTTTTTAGGACAATATACTGCATGGTCATCTTAAACTGTTTTAACAAGCAATAACCAAAGATCCATTTGGATAGCCATACTATCTGTGAGTATCTGATCAAACAATTCACTGTCTAACGGAGGCTTCAATCTTCAATCCTGATCGTCTCTCGGACTTATAAGGGATCAGTGAAAACCAGATCAAACTCCTTGGATGCGCAGAGTGATCAGGGTTTACACATTTAATAAATCCAATATTTGGTTTTCCTGAAAGGTTGCTAAAATTGAATGAATAAACTGAAGAATAAAAATATTAACATGCACTAAAACACAATACCTTATCAACTAAATAAACCAAGTAGATAAACGTGATTATTTCAAAACAATGAATCTGCAGTCCACACGTCTGGATGCTCGTCTTCGTGTATTCTAAAAGAACGCTACGGTCGGGGTTTCAAAATGACGTCATTATTCTAATGACATCAGTAATGACGATTCATATCATGCGCAAGTTTGTACTTTACTAGCCGTTCCCCGAGAAAACGAACATTATGGCCTCCGCGTTATGTATCGACCCAGATCAGCATGCGCAGTCCGCGCAGCCTAATCCAGGCCGACACATTCCGTATCAGGAGAAAGAGGTATGGAGTAATGACTCCTGAAGTAGAAAATTCACAGGAGGCGAAAAGTGTCTGCCCAGATTAGCCTGGGCGGCATGCTTAGACTGATCCGGGTCAATACTTTACGCAGAGTCTACAATGTTGGATTTCTCGTGGGAAGGCTCATATATTGATCCTCTTAAACATTTCCAGGCTAATTATTCATAAAAAATGTTGAAGACTTTGATCAGATTGCATATAAGTGCGGCTCATTGTGAGTTTCCTGTACACATAGCGAGGCTCAATAACAGTTCGATCTATATTATAGTCAACTATATGGCTACTGAATATCATATTCTTGTCTCCTTCTCAAGTGAAAACCACACTAGTAATTAGTATTTAGCTTTCATTTGGAGACTCTGACCTCCTATTGAGGGTGCAGAGATGGCTACCTTTACGCTTCGCAAAGGAGCCCATTTTGTTCAAGAAGATTTTAAAACTTTCCACTATAAGAATTTGGTGAAAATTAACCTGCCCTCGATGGTAGTGTTATATCAGCTGACTCTCCTTGAACAAGTGTACCCCTATATGCTGCATGTATAACAGTTGAACCCAGAAGCGGGACCAATTTTAAACCAGTGGGCATTATTTGAACAATCATGGTGGAGGACCACAATGCAGTGCTACACACCATATATCTAAGCTCTATGCATTTCTTTTTCAGACAAGAACATTTTCAAATTTTCTCCTTATAAAACAGGTGATCCCCGGGGTGGGGTAAATTTTGTAATGTACATAACGTAGCTATAGTACACCACTGTACAACTGTATTCGGTCTGTAATGTACATAACGAGCTATAGTACACCACTATAAAACTGTATTCGGTCTGTAATGTACATAACGTAGCTATAGTACACCACTGTAAAACTGTATTCGGTCTGTAATGTACATAACGTAGCTATAGTACACCACTGTAAAACTATATTCGGTCTGTAATGTACATAACGAGCTATAGTACACCACTGTAAAACTGTATTCGGTCTGTAATGTACATAACGTAGCTATAGTACACCACTGTAAAACTGAATTCGGTATGTAATGTACAAAACGTATCTATAGTACATCACTGTAAAACTGTTTTCGGTCTGTAATGTAAGGGATATAATTGAGCTGTGCTCTAGATACTGTCAAGATTATTTCTGGACGAGTGTAGATTGTCCTGCACATCTATCCAATATGATCCCGGTGTATACTGTTAGTCAGAGGTAGTATGACAGCTTTTGTTACCTAAACACATAAATGCATATTAAATTGCAAACATGTGCAGACTGATCTGTTTCTTAACTATTCGTACAGCACTTTGGTTGGTTTTCAAAAATCTCAGCTCAGTTATACATCTATTAGTTGAATATCTACTGACACATAAAGCATTGCGTTGTATCCGCAATTTCGACCGATTCAAACGGATTTATTTCATATTCATGTATTATTCTTTGACTAGATTTTCATAAAATTTTGGTTGGTTATATACATATATATTATCTTTCAATTTACGTTTCGCAGATGCAGATACATGTTATCCATACATCATTGTATTACACCATTACAACGTAAAAACATTTTGATTGAAATCTTATAGAGGGATGAACAGGTACATGAATCCTGCAGAATGCGAATATCATTTGTGTCACAATTAATTTCAGAGAGACACGGATTCTAAACATTTTTATTTATATTACATCGAGACAAAATGGAAAGAAAAAAGATTACACGGAAATGCGTATCTATCAATAGTTTAAAACAATCTCAGAGACAATTTGTTAAGTCTAAAAGCATACACTAAATCTTGTTGGATCATTGAAAGAAGGAATTAGAACAAAATACATGTAGATAGATATCGATATAGTATATATCTAATAAGACGTAACGTCAAAAGGTGAGGCTAAAAGGTGTAAGCCACCCTGACACTGGCACGAATTTTGTCCCCGCAATGCCACGCAATGCGTCGTGGCAAGGCGTGCCATTTCGGTGCTACGCAGCGGAGCGTGAAGCCGTGTTTGCGGCCTGTTCGCGCACTGTACACGCATAACTTACGCACTGTCTACGCAATGCGCGGACAAAGATGTTTACGCATAGGTTAAGTATTGTTCGCGCATTGTCACGCTTTGTCCCGCTTGGCGGCACGCTATATATATAGCGTGTAGTTTCACACCTAACTTCATTCCTCGACCCGCTGTGGACGATTGCACGCATTGACACGCATTGACACGCACCGTCGGCAGTGTTCGCGCCGACTTCGCGCAGTGTTCACGCATTGACACGCATTGATACGCACCGTCGGCAGTGTTAGCGCCGAGTTCGCGCAGTGAACACGCATGGTTTATGCACATGGTACGAAAATTGATGCGTGCCGAATTTTTGAAATTTTCATCTTTAATGATTGGCACGACGAATTGCGTTGCATTGCGGGGACAAAATTCGTGCAATACCAGGTTGGCTTAACGCTTATTTAAAATGACGTGAACTTGACGTTCATTTGAGAATCAAGTAAAGATAACGTAAACGTAGTAATTACTTGTTTTAAGTCGCAGTTATATATCCGGATTGAAATATAAACAATTTCGTCATAAGTTTCGATTTAAGCTTTAGATAACAGATAAATATTCCTTTCATATATATATGCAATACACGCAAACAGCGACAAACAAGTGTAAGTTGTCTTTGTTTTCGTTTCATGGTGACTCAGGGTTTCTGGGAATAAATTAATCGGTATGAGATAATATATCAGTTACACTGGTAACGTATTTTTGTCATAAAAAATGTAAGTGTCACAAATTTTATTTTTTCTCTTTATGTTGTTTAATTCGACTGTAAATGGTTGAAAATGTCGCCAAATCCTTCCTGTAGTCTGCCGAGGAAACAGACGTAATTTTTACGCTAAATCAAAGATAATTTACGTTTATAAGGCTGTTTTGTAGTTTTCGTCGCAAATTTGTGTTACACTTCATCTTCATTTGTTCATGGAAAATGGCCAGTAAAATGATGTGTTAATTAGGGGCTTTTCTCAATTATTGTATCTGAAGCATATAGAAAGATGCGCATTTCATTTCTAAATGTAAGTGTATTCATGAAACGTATTGTATTTGATAAACTAATTAGGAAAATATGCAAACAAGTATTCAAGCATGCATGTTTGGCGATTTTTGAGTTTGCCTGACCTTTTTACGATACGTCTAACTAAGCTTAAGCGCTTGTAAATGTTAGAAAAGTTGAACACTTCTTTTGGATTAATTAATAAGGAGAGATGAACCTGCTTGTAACAGTATGTGGCTCTTCATTTTATCGATGCACACTACGTTTATAAACAGGATCAAACTCCGTGTAAATATGCGAAAGTACGTCACACTTTGAGCGATGATTACGTCATTTCATATGCGATGTTACTATCACTGATTTCTCATGGAGCGGCCCAAATGCACAAGGTCCAAATAGTGTCCAGAAGGCTGGCCATTAATATCTAATAAGGAGAGCTAACATTTGACAAAGCCTAGCCCCTGGATAATTCACGATTGTTGACCTGTGTCCAATTCCAGAAAACTTACTTAGCGTTGAGTAATTCTTTTAACAATTTCATTTCTTAACAAGGTAAAGATTTATATGAACTTATTAACTTACTTAAACATTCCACCATTCATGTTTTACAAAGTTTTCGAAAAAACTATAATGATGAAATTTACTTTTAAGTATTTTTAAAAGTCTTAAATAGCGCTAGGTATGTTTGGTGGAATTGGAGCATAGTCTCACATTGCCTACCATTTTCACCCATAAAATCTTATCTTAAAACTAACAAGTGGCAAAGAGAGAAGTCACCGTTATAAATAACGCTTCAGATTGAACACTTTTTATATTTAATCATTATTCGTTTGAGGGAAATCATATATTTCTTGGATGGCCGTATGGTGAAAAGGAAATTAAAGATTAGATAACATATATGTCTATCGGAGCCTTGATTTATTCAAAAATCTCGAAAGTCGATGTTCGTGTGGTGTTTGCTATCTGCTTACCACTTAAATCAGTATAGATCTGTAACAGAATTAGTGTTGGAAAACAGACGCTGGTCCATTTAGATTGTGTTTAATTAATGAAAATAGGTACACCGTCCTCATGTACAGTATGTTAGTTATATCTCGGTAGTCAGCCCACATACCATTTAAATTCCCGTACCAGTACATCGCTTTACATGCTTAACCCTTTCCCACATACAACAAATATGTGGCAGACGACTTTGAAAACAGAGTTACATAAACCTAAAATATCTCCTTAAAGATAGCTTAATTGTTAAATAAAGTTGAAAACATTGTGGTCCCGGGAGAAAACCAACACTGTGGACTCTGCGTAAAGTATCGACCCGGATCAGCATAAGCATGCCGCACAGGCTTACCCGGATAGACACTTTTCACCTCCTGTGGATTTTCTGTTTCAGGGATCATTACACTATACCTCAATCCCCCTGAGGCGGAATGTGTCGGCATTGATCAGTCTGCGCGGACAGCGTAGGCTGATCTGGTCAATACATTTCGCAGAAGCCATAATGTTGATTTTCTCGCGGGACGGCTCGTATATATTTAAAGCATCACCTACTGACAAAGGGCCAATAATGAAACACTTAACAAATACAGAATAATCCGTTTTAGACGACATGAAATTCGCTATTGAACCCATAAATTAGTAAAGAAATGACATCGCTCGATCGGTCCTTAATGTTGTGACTGCCTTATATATTGGAGAAATGTTAAAATAACAGATGATGAAACCTATCTGTACCTTTATTTCTAAGCTCGAGATACTTATTATTTCTGAGGCAGAGAGAGTTGGTGTTACTCTTTCGTGCGGCAATACGATCGGTCGGTGATCTTCTCTTTGATTGAAATAAAAAAACAAGAGGGCCATGATGGCCCTGGATCGCTCACCTTAATTATACAATGTACTGCAATGCAAAACACATCAAGACAATTATTCTGAATGCATCCTCCGCAGTGTTAACAAGATTTTCCTTCATTTGGCCTAGGGATCTATATTTTTTTACCTGATATGACCCATATTCCAACATGGACTAGATATCATCAAGATAACATTCTGACAAATTTTCAACTTGCTCAAAGTAAAAATGCGGCCTCCGGAGTTTGAACAATATTTTCCTTTATTGACCTTTCTGACCCAATATGACCCATATTCGAACTTGACCTAGATATAATTCAGACAAACATTCTGACCAAATTTCAAGCTGCTGAAGCAAAAAATGTGGCATCCAAAGTGTTAACAAGATTTTCCAAAATTTGGCCTAGTGACCTAGTGTTTGAGCCCACATGACCCATATTCGAACTTGGCCTAGATATCATTTAGATAAACGTTCTCATTAAATGTCAAGCTCCTGTAAAATGTGTCTTCTACAGAGTTAACAAGATGTTCCTTCAATTTGGCCTAGTGACCTAGTTTCTGACCCAATATGACCCATATTCAAACTTGACCTAGATATTTTTAAGTCAAACATTCTGACAAAATGTCAAACTTATGAAACAAAATTGCGGCCTCTAGAGTGTTAACAAGATTTTCCTTCAATTTGACCTAGTGACTTATTTTTTGACCCAACATGACCCATGATCGAACTTGACTTACATATCATCAAGAAAAACATTCTGATAAAGTTTCATTATGCTCAAATTAAAAATGCAGTATCAATAGTGTTAACAAGATTACCCTTCAATTTGGCCTACTGACCTAGTTTTTTAGCCGGCATGACCCATATTCGAACTTGGCCTAGATATCATTTGGACAAACATTCTAACCAAATTTCAAGCTGCTGAAGCAAAACAAGCGGCTTCTACAGAGTTAACAAGATTTTCCCTCAATTTGGCCTAGTGACCTAGTTTCTGACTTAATATAACCCATATTTAAACTAGACCTAGATATCTTTAAGACAAACATTCTGACAAAATGTCAACATGCTCTAGTTGAAAATATGGCCTCTTCAGTATTAACAAGATTATCCTTCAATTTGGCCTAGTGACCTAGTTTTTGAACCGGCATAACCCATATTCGAACCTGGTCTACATTTTGTACAGCTCAACATTCTGACCAAATTTCAAGCTGCTGAAGCAAAAAATGCGGCTTCTACAGTGTTAATAAGATTTCCCTTCAATTCGGCCTATTGACCTAGTTTCTGACCCAATAAAACCCATATTCGAACTTGACCTAGATATTTTTAAGACAAACATTCTGACAAATTTTCAAACTGCTGAGGCAAAAATTGCGACCTCTGAAGTTTTCCATCAATTTGACCTAGTGACCCACTTTTTGACCCATAATGACCCATGTTCGAACTTGCCCTACATATCATCAAGACAAACATTCTGATAAAGTTTCAACATGCTCAATTTAAAAATGTGGCCTCTAGAGTGTTAACAAGATTTTCTTTCAATTTGACCTAGTGACCTCGTTTTTGACCTCATATGGCCCAGTTTCGAACTTGTCCAAGATTTGATGGAGATAAATGTTCTGATAAACTTTCATGAAGATTGGATGCAAAATGTAGCCTGTAGAGTTTTAACAATCTCAAATGTTGACGACGCACAACGCACGATGGACGACGGACGACGGTCGGACGCCGGACAAAATGTTATCACAATAGCTCACCTTGCACTACGTGCATAGGTGAACAAAAAACAAGACATCACATACAATTATTCCGGTAAAACAGATTAGCCCCAGCAACTGTTGTAGAATTTAGAAAAAATAATACAATAGACGTATTATGCATATTTCTGAATCCTTGCATTTGGAAATATTCAAAAATGTAACCTTCTGAATAATTAGTACAGATATTGCCTTATAAACGACCACATTCGACCATTTGTGCATGTCTGTAATTAAAAAATTATATACTGTAGCGTTATAGTGGTATTTTTTTTGTAACGGAATTTTTCCAATTTTCCTTTGCTCGACGATAAGTTGAAGCTATGAAATTAAATTCATTAAAAACTGTCAAAAAAATAAGACAACTATATATCTGCGCAAAAACTAATTAAGTAAAGAAACGGAATGTCAAAATTAATGTACAGCTAAGCCATGCGGAATTAAAATGAAACAAATTCTAATTAACGAGACGCGTCTGATTTTGACGTTTAAACAAACGAAGGTTGCAACAACGTGCGCAACGTCAATGAAGGACAGAACAGAACATACATGTTGAACATACTGCAAAGTTACTTTGGACACAAGTTGCAATAAATGACCTCTTTTAGCTAACATAAACTCAGTGTTTAAGATGAGCTAATGCGACCACCATGTGGCAGTCAGCTTACACCTTACATGCTAACCAACATTTCCACTTAAAGCACTGTGTGAACTAAACTTCAAAGGAATGTCAAAAAGCATTGCCGCTATGGTAGAGCTTGGTTCAATTTATATGCGTATAGTGCAAACAGGCTCTTAAAACAAGTTACTCTGAAACTAGATCTACTGACTTCATTCAAATTAGTCTAAGACAAATGTACCATTAAATAAGTATTCTGCAGATTTGTTGTTTGTGAGAATGTGATAAATATCATGGATCAGAATACTGTATTGTCCTGTAAACATGAATACTCATGTGAGCGATACGCTACATCAGAGATAAACTTCTTTTAGGGTTGGCAAACATTAAGGGCAGATTTATATTCGAAATAGTTTCAAAAATTAAGATAAGTGAACACGGCAATATATATATATATATATGCAATGTGTCTTTTCAAAACAAAACAATAATAACAGAATTGGATTATATTTTAAATCAATCTATGCAGTATACCGCCAAAGTCTTATATAGTATGATGTCAACTGTATTAACAGTAAATACGAAAGGGGAGATATATAAACTGAAATATTTCCTTAACAGTTCGCTGCATTTCGAATTGTATATATTTTACAAATACATGATAAGTGAAGTCTTAAAAGTTAGCTGCCCTGCCAAATGTATATATTTACAAATACGTGAAAAGGGAAGTCGCAGTATTAAATGTAACATTTCCTTAAAATTTAGCCCCTTTTCAATTGTATATATTTACAAAAACGTGAAAAGTGAATTCGCAATATAAACTGAAATAAATATTTCCTTAACAGTTTGCTGCATTTCGAATTGTATATATCTTACAAATACATGGCAAGTGAAGTGTTAAAAGTTAGCTGCCCTGTCAAATGTATATATTTACAAATACGTGAAAAGGGAAGTCGCAATATTACATGTAACATTTCCTTAAAATTTAGACCCTTTCCAATTGTATATATTTACAAATATGTGAAGTCTTAAAAGTTAGCTAATTTCCAATTGTGTATATTTACAAATGCGTAAAAAGTGAAGTCTTAAAGGTTAGCTGCATTTCAAATTGTACGTGAAAAGTGAAGTCGCAATATGAAATGTAGCATCTCTTTAACAGTTAACTGCAGAAGTCGCAAGTTCGATGTCTATCCTAAATGGTATTCGAACAAAAGGTAACAAGATAAGATACAACGAATGATAAGCAACATAATTTTGCCCTGATAGCAATATTAAATATAACATAATATAACATGTCCTTAACAATTAACTGCCATCCAATTGTATATGTATTTATATTTACATATACGTGAAAGTGAGGTCGCAATATTAAATATAACATTATATAACATGCCCTTAACAGTTACTCTCTATACATCACATCACATCACATATCTTTACATCAAGGTTTGCAAAGCTATCTAATTAAGATAAGTGAACACGGCAATATATATATATATATGCAATGTGCCTTTTCGAAACAAAGCAATAATAACAGAATTGGATTATATTTTAACTCAATCTATGCAGTATACCGCCAAAGTCTTACATAGTATGATGTCAACTTTATTAACAGTAAATACGAAAGGGGAGAAAAACCCGTTTTGAATAACATTCTTGGAAACGGAGAGAGTGTGCGTCATATTAGTAATTAACTAAAATATCTATCGTACGATTGAACATGCGTATATATGTGATCGTCCATGCGATAAGGTTCACGTTTGGTTTTGTGAAAAGTGTAGATTCAGATCAGCCAGTGCATCGGCACAGTCTGTTAAATATCTACTCTGTTCAAATATTACTTACACAAGGGTAATAGAAGTTTTTGTCAAATTGTATAGATTATGATAAGATGTAAAGGCGATCCGAACCTACACTGCTCAGAAATGCAAACGTGTACCTTTTCCCGTGAAAACAAATTGAAGAAATATTATGTGAAAGTCATTTACATAGAATACTCTTCAATAAAAGTATTTTAGACTAAGATGTGTTACAAAAACGTGAAAAGTGAAGTCGCAATGAAGCAACGAATGATAAGCAACATAATTTTGCCCTGATAGCAATATTAAATATAACATAATATAACATGTCCTTAACAATTAACTGCCATCCAATTGTATATGGATTTATATTTACATATACGTGAACGTGGGGTCGCAATATTAAATATAACATGATATAACATGTCCTTAACAGTTACTCTCTATACATCACATCCCATCACATATCTTTACATCAAAGTTTGCAAAGCTATTTCCCCCCTAAAATTATAGTTAGTACGTTAGGTTCGGTATCATTGGATAAACCAGGAAAACAATATAATGTTCAAACTAAAGGTCAAAAGTTATAACTTACCGAATTATCAAAGTACACCAATACAATCTTCTATCCTTTTTGCGCACCACTCTTTCCCCGTAATATAATATGTTAGATACGTCCGAACTGTATGTAAGTCAAAACCGTAATGACGGGCCCAAACGACTATGCAGTCTTGACAAACAACAATCACGTGATATTGCGCATAGATACCGTATAATGCTTCGTAACGATAGGCGGTTATAACAAAATGTAAAAATATCCAGTGCTATAATTAGAAGTAAACCGATCTGCTCTGAAAACGTCTCAAAAATCTTTTTGTTCTAGTTTGAATACATCCTTTACCACAAACCTTTTCATTAGATGTAACTGATGTTTTCAACAACAGTTTAGTCACATACAGTTAAGATCAGCACGAAAGAGTCACTCTGATTGTATTGTGATTGGAGCATTGAATGGTTGCAACAAATTTATCCATATTTTATTGACGAAATTTATCTATCGATTTTTGGGCCTATTTTGAAGAAAGTATATTCGATAGAGCAATCGAGTGAGAAGTACGGCGCTCGTTGAAACCACTGAAAACATCGATCAAAACGACAATTTCGGGAAAGCGAGCAAGATATGGGATACGATATCAAGAATTTCAACAAACAAAAGATTTGATGAATGAATTAAAATAATGTTTTTAAAATTCATTTTCTGCAGAGTTGTCAGAAAGCCCCTGTTTGTGGTAAAGGGTAAAGAGATGTGTGTATTACATACTTGTCAAAGCATTATTGAGAAACTCAATGTTTTAAAACAGTGAAATTATCTAGTGATACTTTTCACTATATATATTTTTCTTTACATAGTCTCCTTCACTGCATTGAAAATGTGAAATATCTCCATATATGACAGTTTAATTATTAAATAAAAAAGCATTATGGCATAGTTTTCAAAGGTTATCTATTGGAGATGTGTCAATATGTACCTGCAGGTGGAAAAGGGTTAACGTATTCCCATTTATGGACGCAACTGTAAAAGACAACTTAAGAAAACCTTGTGCTAAAATAGTAAAATGCTCATTATAAGAAATTTCTCCTTTTGCCAAAATGTTTTCAACAATATTAAAAAAAAATCTTTCATCTAAAGAGATTTCTCAAATGTTTGCAAAGTCCACTGTTGAAGAAAAGGAGTATAAGGGAACAGTTTAAAACAAGATAAAAATAGAACAACTAAAATAAACAGATATCTTCCGTATCAACATATCGAGTTGTAACTAAAAATGTATTTTGAAAACCCTGCTTTAGGGGCAATTTTGACCCCTTTGTAAACAATGCAAATTTAGGTGCCGTTGCTCAGAACGAGCAATGGCACCTACATTTCCATTGTTTTCCAAGAAAAATGATTTAACACATTAAAAGACTTTATGGCGTGGTGATTAACCTTGGTAAAAAAATACCAATTTTAGTTACAACTGTTTCACGCTAAGCCCTCGATATATAAGAGCTAATTTGGCTTTTTAAAGCATATCTTCATCGGCTACAACTTTGTCGTGAAGTAAATAATTTACCTTGTATGACTGAAAGGATTGTAAATGTTATTTTTGATATATCAAGGATATAATTATGTGTCATGAGCGATAGACACTATCTGAAAAGAAGAAATTGTAGAATTTCAGCAAAATTATCTTTTTCCCCACAATGTTACAATATCTTTCTTTACCGGCTTTCTTCTTTTAACCAAACGCATGCAGTTAACTCTTCATTTTTGTTGAAAAGAGATAGGCAATATATTCACTTCTCAATAAGCTGTTTAGCTAAAATTGGTAAGTTATACATAAAGTCAATCCCAGAGTAACCTTAAATACGATTTGTATTCAACATGCGATCTATGTAATATAGACGCCTCGTATTTCAGACTGCCATATTAAATCAAACACTATAATACAGACTTCACAAACAAACCGATATAACGCCGCAAAGACGACTCCATATATCTTGTAGACCGGGCGGTCTTGTCTTTATATGTCAAGGCCGGTAGCTCAGTCGGTTGCGATGCGGGCTTTAATACAGTGGTTGTGAGTTCGAACCCCAGCTCGGATAACATTCTTTCTGACGTTTGACAAAAGTCACTGTGACAAGCGTCATCCACCAATGGACTTAAAGTCGTAAGTGTTACCATAGTGCGGCCCCTTTATCAACGGGCGTATTAAAAGCGGGATGAACACGCATGCTAGAATTATAGTCAGCGTGCATATTACACCTGTGCATCTGCTGAATACAAGCTATCAACACCTTAAGTTTGAAATTAATACATTTGAAAATAATCGAGAAATTTGCTGAACAAGAAATCATGAAACAAAGACATAACTCTAAAAATAGGCATATTGTAATGATTACAATCTTCTAACAACTCCAACAAAAGGAGTGTAAATTAAAACCATACTGTAACGTGTACCGGCGTTAAGCAATCGCGGGTCACCCATCCAGGCACTTACCGCGAGGAACGTTGCTTAACTTTACGAAAAGGTCAACCATTCTACCAACGTCGCTATAAAAGCAGGCTTCCACTTTTAACATAACCTGAACCTTTTCGTTTTAACTTTTGTTTCTATTAGCTTTCGTTATCTCTTTTTCGCAACTCTTACTAACATTCTTGTAGCTTGACGCGCAACTGTCTAGATCCCCACTAGGGGTTTGACATTAGAGGCAGATACATAGATAGCCCCTCCAGTTATGAGGCGACAAAGAAGTCACATGCTTTCAATTGTATACGTGATCTATAAAAGCCGATCGCATCAAATTTGCAACAAGTTTCGATCTAAGCCAACCTGGGAATGAATACTTAAGTATAGAGGAAGGATGCAGTTAACATTAGATATAATTATATAACATGAATGTATTTAGTTTACATCAGCTTTCAATTCAACAGGTCAATACCTCGAAGAAATGTATCGATTCATTTCAGCGGTCCTGCTACTCGCAAACACAGGACTGATATACAGTGACTGTGTCGTGCATACACAACAAATGATAACGACTTTCAAGACAACACTCTTTCCTTTTCAATGTTGGACATTTATACTGGCGCATTTACCACTTACAACAGAACTGCAGTATTACAGATAAGAAAAATATGAAAACTCGTGTATAAATGAAAGTGTTTTTTATAGAATAGAGATGAGATGTTTCAAAAGCAAAAAATGCTCTTTTTGTCACATTGTTTTCAAAAGTCGTCTGCAGCAGATAAACCACTCGAGACAAGAGGCGTTTAAGAAATCACATTCTTTCTTCTTCAGCCGCGCTCTTACAACAACGCCCCCACGGAATTTGGGACAAGTGTCGATCTAAATAAACATTTCGAATCAATGCACTCTTATTTTTTATATGACCCTGCCCTGTTCGATTGTTAGGCCCAGAAGCTTTACGTCTATTTAACGCTGCTTCGACGTGTTTTTTTTTATCAGATGACAATACGTAGGACAGCAACAACATCTGATGTTAGTTAAACAGTCATTTGATGTTAAATTTGTTTCCAAGAAATATATCAAATGATAATTCGTGCGTGTTTGATCTTTCTCCAGACTTATTTTCAAATCTGCACTTGTTTTTACCGTTTGACTGCTGGAATCGTGTCAATTTCAGCCATCAGTAAAGAGTAGAGTCAGCCTGCGTAATCTCGCCACCTGACCAGGATCTATAATGGTGGCTAGTAAACGCAGCATTTTCCTTTGCTTTATTTGTTAATTTATATGGTGTTTTAAGCCGCTTTCAACACCTTTTCAGTTATATCATGACGTGTCCTTGGTACGTTACCAGTGTTATTGGTCCATTTACCCTGACATCAGCGAGTAAAGTGGATTGCTAACCCCAAATTTCTGAGCGCCAAGGAGGGCAAGCCATAAATGTATTTTTTAAAGTATTTTGTATCACCCGGCCGGGGATTCAACCCGAAACTTCCTGCACCCGAGACGCAAATCTACCACTACATCATTAAGCTGATATTCAGCATTTCTTTCCCTTTTTTTTTGACTTGGCAATGGACTTTGATGAGATTGGGTGACAGTACGCGTATAAATTTCGTCGTGCATGACTATGTAATCAGGACTAGGCTATGAAATGTACCTTGCAAATGATACTCGACAATGACAACGTGTAAAGTTAAATTTGCTTGTCGGTATAGTGATTTACACCGCTTTCAACAAGTTTTCAGTTAAATGTATTGGAATAAACCTAATTTAACAATTCAAGTTTATTTGTCAGACGGTGCATCGATGTTTATATATATATAATATACGAGGGCGGCTAAGACTCGACAGTGGCTCAATCGTGCGACAAGTGAAGATTTTGAGAAGATGGTGAATTCCCTTAGCTTTTAAAGATTGCAGATATTGAAATTGTCTTTGTTTTAATCAGTTCAACCGTCTAATATCCAGATACAATACCTTGCCTAGACGTTATGAAGCGAGATATTGTGAAACCCGGCTTAGCATATTGTAAATTAGAACGACTGGCATGAACCATCAATGTAGCGTAGTCTTATACCCAGCGTACTTATTAGTAAATTAGTGCGTCTTGACTTAGTCTGGTACTCGGCGTTCACTAGTAAATTAATAATAACATGATTGACTTTCGATAACCCAAAAGAGGACCAATAAAACCTGGCATTTGTAAGGTTTAGTCCAAGATAAAGGTTGTCGCTTTGGCGTTTTACTTGCTAAACCATGTCCGAAAGGCGCCGCCATTTTGTTTGTAAGCCTGACCAAATAATGTAATGGTCGTGGCAGGTACTTACCTCTAGATAAGTGAAAGAATTAGGTCACAATGTCAAATTGATGGAAAATATTGTAAACACTCTGGAGGCCTTATTTAACTTGAGCATGTTTAAATGTTTTCAGAATAATTGTTTTGATGATATCTAGGTTATGTTTAAAAATATTCAGTGATTCTGGTCATAAACTAGGTCCTTTGGTCAAATTTTGTCAGAATGTTTGTCCTGTATTTATCTAGGCCAAGGTTTAAACTTGGTCATGTGAGGTCAAAAACTTGGTCACAAGTTCAAATTGAAGGAACATATTGTTAACACTGGAGACCGAATATTTATCGTTATTATGTTGAAACTTTGTAAGAATTATAATATTGATGGTATTTTGGAGAACGGCCAAGTTCAAATATAGGTCATGTCGGGTCATAAACTAGGTCACTTCACCAATCTGATCTGAAGGGAAATCTTGTTTACAGTCTAGAAACCACACGTTTACTTCAGCAGCTTGAAACTTTGTCAGAATGTTTGTCTTGACAATATCTAGGCCTAGTAAAACATAAGGGTCATGGTGGATCAAAAACTAGGTCACTATACCAAATTGAATGCACATCTTGTAAACAATCAGACATTTTGAATGCTGCATTTTTAAAATTAGCATGTTGACATTTTGTCAGAATTGGTGTTTTGGTGAAATATAAGCTAAATTCCATTAAAGATCATGTTGGATAAAAAAGAACAAGGTCACTTAGAAACATTTGAGAACAGTCTTTTAAACACTCTTAACCTCAATGTTTGCTTCGGCATTTTGAAACTTTGTCAGAATGTTTGTCCTGATAATATCTAGGCCAAGTTCAACTATGCGTCATGTCGGGTCAAACATAAGGTCACTAGACCATATTTAAGGAAAATGGTGTTAACACTCGGAAATCTTTTCTTTTAATGTTAGCATCTTGAAACTTTGTCAGAATGGATGTTCTGAACATTGCTATTAGTATGTTTGACCTTACTGTATTATATATGTGTATGCTCATGTGATAAATTGAATGTTTAAATGTTTGATGATTTGACTTTGCGCCAAAAGATAAAGTAGGAACTAGGAAGAGTGTACAATAACGGTCTCAGTTCCGACAGTCTTTTACATATTCCCTAATCATGGTAGTCATAAAACCTACAGCTTATACCCAATATAGGCGCTGTGCTCGTGACTAGGCTTTGCCTTTTTCATATTAAAGGCTTAGTCACCACAGGGACGAACATGTCCATAAGAGGGATAAATAACCAGAGTGTGTTCTAAAATATCAACCCTTCCAAGCATTTGTAGCAAGTTAAACTAAAACGTTAAACTAAAACTATCGAACATATGGCAATAGCAAGGTTATTTTCTGCAAAGTTT